>JANHFN010003838.1:196170-206380 GCA_032468175.1 Toxicocalamus goodenoughensis
ATTGTTTGATGGACATTGTTTGTGGGGCGGGGTGGGAGGGGCCAGCCAGGGGTGGGATTTGGCCATTCGCCGAACCAGCCATAACGTTAGCAATGGGTCCGCCCAAACCCAGGTGAACCCATAGCAGACCACCTCTGTCTGTATGTTCTGTATCTTATGTATGAGTTTGTGCTTGTTAATTTGTTGTAGTTTTTGCAATAACTTATTATAATACAATAATAAGGTTGGTCATTTACATCTTCAAGTGTAGATGCACACTGCCACTTAAGTCTCGAAATTACAGCAAAGGAAATTTAAAATAGGGAATGTATTGATCTAATTTGGTCAAGTGCTATCATTATGCTATCCAGTTTTTCATCAGTATAAGTTCTATGAACTTAGGTTCTAATCTTAGGTTCTAATACCTCTTCAAATGGTCATTATAGTTCCATTTATAGTACTTCTATCCATGACATTTAGGTAGTATAAAGTGTTAATTTATGTTGGTTTGAATCATATCAGAGTCAAAGCCTGTGAATGTTTATGTGGAGAGAAGGTTCACAGGACAGTGAATATTTAATTTTTCCACTTTCTGATTTAAGGTATGGACATGCCTTCTTTTTCCACATCTACTATTAGTAAGTAAGCATCTTCAGGATTTTTTAGGTGAGCTCCAAAATGGAGCAAGTGCTTCCATCTATATTTTTAAACTATAGTCATTCTGTATGATTAGATATGAATGCTGATCCTTCACTTCTTTTATGGTGCCTATTCGTTTCAGCAGAGGAACAAAAAAAGGCTGCACACCATCAACATCATGTTCTGTATAATGGAATGGATATACATTGGTGAAAATACGTGTAGGATAATATGTGCTTTATCCAAATGGGTGGTGGTAAAGGAGAATGAACTGTGCTATTCTGTATAGGGAAGCAATTTCAGGATGAAAACAATATTGCTTACCATTCCTGGAAATACTGCATATGCATATTTCAAAAGAGTCTAAAATTACTTAATGGTTCGAAATGAGAGAATTTTTCAGTTCCATTACTACCATTATTTGGATATAATAAAATATAATTAATGTAATTGTGAAATCCATTATTTACTTATTTTATTTCGATACCATCTTTGAACCAAATTAATTTGTAAGTGGAAGATGAAATATGGACATTAATTTCAGATTGATGAAAAGTTTCAAAAACAGATGTAAACGCATAAAAAAACAACAGGATTGCCTCTGTGTGCCCGTTAAGTGTCTTGAAGAACTGAAGGAAATTGAATATATTTATCAAACCTATAGGATAAATCCATAATAATAATACCTCACACTCAGTCTAACATCGGACAAAGGAAACTATAATTCTTTTAGTTATAAGATTCATTTAATTTAATAAGACTCCAAAAAACCACAAAAAACCGGGAGGCAATCCCCATCAAACAGGTTTCTTCTCATAGCAGATTAAATTGACATTTTGTGGTTGGGCTGTGGGGACAGTTTTTCCCTGTATTGTATTTTTCCAATCAGGTGCTCACTTTGATACACTTTTTCAAAATATACTCTATATGAACTTATAAGGATTAGGGAGTTTATATGAAAGTAGTGGTATTATATCCAAATAAATAGTGCACACAGCATTATCTAGAATTAATTTTTCATTTATCAACTGTCTCCAATAAGAAATATTTTGCGCAGATTGTAGTATTTTAATCATTTTGCTTCAGGTCTTTAATGTTTAAAAGTGTGAATAAAATACATCTGCCCCTCCCTTTCCTTTAAATAATGGATGAGGTTTTCTGTTTTTCCCTTTAGAGTTATCACTGGAATTGGATTCTGCTTCAATTATGCTGGATATCCCAGGATAACCAGGCAGCCTTCTCATTTCAGTGGAGGATGAAAACTTATCCAAATTGGAAATCTTTTCAGACCTAAAAACAAGAAGCAAGATTGGCAGAATAGCAATCAGTTGTTGTTTTTTAATTTGTCTCAGACTTCAATCTAAGTGAACTGCAGAAGCCAAATAGATTACAGAATATGCTTTGCCAAATGTCAGGTAAAGCTAGTGGGAAATGAAAATTTCCTCTCTCCTCCAACACGGGAATTTAAATTGATCCAAATCGACAACAATACCTTTATATTCTACCTTTTATTCTCAGGCTCATGGAGCTGTATAGAGCATTCCCACCCAATATTGTTGGCTGTGTGTTGATCTTGAAATTGATATTTATATCAATATCCACTTTGAGGATCCAGGAGTGATGAGACCACAGAAGTAAGAGATGGGTCTAATTCGGATGTTTTAGATTTGTGTTCAGAATTCAAATTGTTATCTATATTACAGAACAGAATACAGAATAACAGAGTTCAAAGGGAGCTTGAAGGTCTTCTAGTCCAGGGGTCACCAACCTTTCGGATCTCAGGGACCGCTAAATTCATTTAAAATCCCACAGACCACTAATATAATCTCCCTAATGACTGGCCGGGTGGGCGTGGCTAGGTGGATATCTGACTGGATGATTGTGGCCAACTCGATGTCACTCACGTGAAGGGGTGCCTCATCAGCCTCTACTTGCCCCTCCCCTCCCAGCCACTCCTCGCCTGCCCACCTGGGCTCCTTAGGGCCCCAACAGGAAGCAGTGTTGGAGCTAAGCAGCCACCATGAAAAAGAGTTGGCAAAACAATTCAAATTGGATCTGACCGAGAAGAAGGCTTAGCAGAAGCACCTCACTGAGGACTACAGTCATAGGCTTTCCAAGCAGAGGGAAGACCTGTGGGAGTGCAAGTCCAGGTACTGGTGCCTGGTGGCTCACTGGGCTGAGATGGTCAGCCAGTTCCAGGCCATGATGCAGTCCCACTCGAACAAGGCCCTCCGGCTCTTCACCACCAGCAGCACTTCCCTCCAGCCTTCGCCCAAAGACCAGGAGACTGAAGCAGACCCCAATTCAGAAGTTCTGCCCCCCTCTGACCTGCACAAAAAGACCCCGAGGAGCGAGACTCGCTGTAGCAACACAAACGTTCATTGCACCTATCCAGTCCACGGGGCATAGTTTGAGGACACCTGATTTAGTGCAATATAAAAAAGGCAAATAATTTTTCTGCGGACCACCAAATTTTTTTCGCAGGCCACCAGTGATCCACAGACCACTAGTTGGTGACTGGTGTAATCTAGTCCAACTCTCTGCGTAGGCAGGAAACCCTATACCATTTCAGACAAATGGTTGTTTAATTTCTTCTTTAAAACTTCCAGTATTCCTTTTGTGTTAATGGTATTATAAAAGAATACCTTATCCTTGCTGCTTTCTCCTATACCAGGAGCATGCAGGGTCTGCCTCTTCCTAGTCTTTGCCTTTCCTGTGGCCCATGTATAGAAGTCCATGTATCTTATGAACACTT
Source organism: Toxicocalamus goodenoughensis (assembly GCA_032468175.1). Lineage (NCBI taxonomy): Eukaryota > Metazoa > Chordata > Lepidosauria > Squamata > Elapidae > Toxicocalamus > Toxicocalamus goodenoughensis. Next base: position 199,544 of record JANHFN010003838.1, read on the forward strand.
GCTCTAAAGCAACAGCTTGGCATTGATTTCACTTAGCTTTGGATTTGCTTAAGGGTGTGTAGTATCATTTTTCAATACAGTATAGGGCTAATCACAAACAGCCAACATGCAAGAATGGACTTTTATGTCTATTTTAGACATACTTTTATGTCTATTTTATGTCTATTTTAGACATAAAAATGGGTTAATCATTCCTATGAGCCTGTAATGGTCACAAACTCACTGGTAACAGGGATCCATTAACATGACGTTCACCAATGGTAAACACTGGTATATATTTTGCTGTGTAGTTCAATTCATCACTTGTAGTACCTACAGATATTGTATCTTGAAGACATGGTCTTGTTTTGTATTGATGCTGCAGCAAGATAAATTAATGATCCTGCATATTGTTGAAAAGAGGAGGACAAAGTGAAAATAGGAGCAAGAAAGGATTCAGAATCAATGGATGTATCCAGAACTTATCATTTTCTTCCAACTTCTCTAACCATCTGGGCTTCTAGCTCAAGAGCCATGATCTACATATTCTTGACTTCTGTGTAATTTTTATGCTAGGTGCTGAATCCATTCTGTGCTTAGCATGAACTACATTGGACACAACTTATATAGTTATCAGAGCAGGATATTTGTTTAAGAGGATATAAGAATGGAAAAGAATGGAACTCAGAGTGAGTTGACATTAGAACATAAGTAGCTTCCTATATCTTTCATAAAAATTTGAACTAGGAAAGGAAGAAAGCATTTCAAATTCTTTTGCTCCCTAATTGTCGTGCCCCAGGAACCAAGAAAGATATGTGAAATTACTTCTGAGCAATGTCTTTTATTGTTCCTTACCTCCAGACAGAAATTTTGCCAAACTATTTGTATCACCATAGATCAAGGGTCTTCAAACGTAGCAAGTTTAAGACTTGTAGACTTCAACTCCCAGAATTCTGGAGCTAACATGACTGGAGGAGGAATTCTGGGAGGCGAAGTCCAAAAGTCTTAAAGCTGTCAAGTTTGAAGACCCCTGCCATAGATATACTCTGAAAATTGCTATGGAGAGTCCTTTTAATTCTCCTTCTCCTGATCAAACTATCTAAGCTATCATTGCCTCTTCGCCCTCTGAAATGCAAGCCTTCCCTCCTGGGAATCCAAACTACATTCATCCACACTAATATTTTAGGGTTATAACTTCATTGAGATAAGCAAAGTGTCTGGAACTCATTTCTTTTTATTCTTAGCTGCTAAGAGCACATTTCAATCCTTAATTTATTTATTTTTTGCTTTTCTAATGAATCTCAATAATCTCAACAGATTATTTTTTGAACCAAGACTTAGTTTTGGCATTTTAATGCTTGGGAGATGGTTTGTTACTCCTTCTCAAGAATTCTTCCTCAGTCCTGCGGGTCTAATATGCAGATCAAGAAATTTGAACTTTAGAACTCAACAACTTTTGATAATATTTCAATAATTGATCATTTCAATAATCTAGAGTTTCCTGTTATTAAAACAGGGCACAATTAATATTTTTCAGGATTATAGGCGGTATTGGATTATGATCCCAGTTAAGCCTGGATGTTTAGTTGTAACTCATTGTGAGCATTAAGCGAGTCATCATGGGACCTGACTCAATTTTATGACTGTCTTTACAATAGTTGTTCAGTAAATCATTAAGCAAACCTATGGTTGTTAAGCAAATCCAGCATATCTTTTTTTGTCACAAATCATGGTCACATAACCACAGCACATGCATCCGGTCATATATGCAAACTTTAGTGCACTTGATGTAACTAGTTTTTCTGAAGTCCATCATAACTTCGAATAGTTTTTAAGCTTTTTTGAAATACACTGTAACTTTGAAAGGTTGTTAAGTGACCGGTCTTTAATTAAGGACTACCTGTAATATATATTTATGTTTAATACTTTAATAAGAACAATTGCAAATTTGAAACAAAAAAAAATATTGATAGTATATATACTTATTTCAACATCTCAGCAAATTTTCTGCAACTTCTCTCAAAGGATACATTTTACTATATTTGAACTCTTCTTAATTTTCTTGTGTATTATTTAACCAGGGAGGGATGGAGAGATTGCCTTAACTGGATGCTCTTTTAAGCAAACAGTTCTTGTTCTTTCTGTCTCATTGTCATGGTCACCCAGCTCCATAATACACTGCCTACTTACCATTTTGCTTTCAGATACAACAACAGCAGCAACAAATGCCACTTGTATTTTCAAATTCTTGAATGCATTGACTCTGTGTGCATGTGTTGAGAGAAAGAGCTGGGACTGAAGAAAAGGTAGGTAGTTGTAAAGATGATTCTATGTCCTTATATATAACAGCGAAGGGATGAAAGAATGTAGAAAAATAAAATTTGGAAAAGAGAAGGTCAGTAGGAGGGTCCCAAAGGTGTTTTTTTCAAGAGGAAACTGGATTTTCTAGTTTTTCTTTGAAGACATTTCTCTTCTCATCCAAGAAGCTTCTTCCCTCTGACTGGACGGTGGGGAATGGAAGGATTTATATTCCTTGTAGACAGATGGACATTTGCATTCTTTTAGAGAGTCGTTGAGGCCGCCTGGTGGTTTATCAGTGTCATCAAAGTCACTTGAGTGCTGCAAATTGATGTGGAGCCTTCTTGGAACTGTTGAAAGGACTATGTGGTAGATTGGAGATAGATTAAAAGCAACAACACAGTCCTTTCAACAGTTTCAAGAAGGCTCCAAACCCATTTTCACCACCCAGGTGATCCAGATTTTGAAATCCACCGTAACTTTGACACAGATAAACCTCCAGGTGACCTTAAGCTAAAAGAATGCAAATGTCCAGCTGTCTGCAAGGAGTATAAATCTTTCCACCATTCCCACCATCCAGTCAGAACTGAAGAAGCTTCTTGAATGAGAAGCGAAGCATCTTCAAAGAAAAACTAGAAAGTCCAGTTGCCTCTTGAAAAAAGTTCCTTTGGGACAGCCATGACCTGGATGATTGAGAATCCCCATAGACTACCGGTTCTCCAGAACTGGTCAGAACCAGCTGAATACCACCTCTGGCCTTTGGGCATATTTCTTTTTTTTCCCCCTTATCTATCTGTATATATTTTTTAAAGAGATCATATACATTTGTCTTGTAAGAAGATTTATTTCTTGGCAGCATTGAAGACTCTTTAAAAAATGATTAAATGGTGAATAGTGTTAAAAAGGGATATGGGCCAGAGGAAAATGGTGACATCTACATCTGTATGTGACAACCAGCTTGCATTTGAAAGCTTGTTTCCTTGGGGAACTGCAAAGATGATGAATAGGAAACAAGACACTTGTGTTGTTACCTGTCTCAGCCCTTCTATGCTCAACAGCATTTATATTCAGCTCAGTTATTTTACAGGAATCAGGTTTTCAAAACTCCAAACCTATTTCTCCAAAATGTACACAGCTTATTTACAAGATCAAATCTGGGACCAGAGGTTTATTTTTCTGAGCTTTGGGACTCGTGCTGGAGCCCATCTTCAGCTTATTTAGTCTTGTTTGGCTAATGTATTTTTTAAAAAGAAAGAAAGAAACAGCCCACTTTGTAACCTGAGACTACACCTTTTGGGAAGTTTGGATTGATTTTTAAATTTATACCTAGCCTTTCTTCTTTGAAGTTCATGTCTGCTTATTTGGATTCCTTGGGGGGTTGGGGAACTCAGTCGAGTCTGAAGAGAGGGAATGTCCCAAAGTCAACCAATGAGTTCCACTGGGTCACTTCCATGAAACTTCCATAGCTTCCTGAGGGGACTGAGGTAGCTTATATCTGGTTCTCCATGAGTTCATAGACTTAATACCATGGTATAGCAAGACAGTACATCAATATCTAGTCAACAGAAGAATACTTTCTACTTGATTCACTTCAGGCTCCTTCTCAAGTCACTCTTCTGGTTCTGTCTTTGTGGATAGAAAGTGATGCTCTCTTTCCCATCATGACTCAGAGGCAGGCCACTGTTTGTCTCACTTCCTGCCTTGAATCTAGAACATAGAATAACAGAGTGGGAAGTGACCTTGGAGGTCTTCAGAGACGGTATTCAGCAGATTCTGACCAGTTCTGGAGAACCAGTAGTGGAAATTTCGAGTAGTTCAGAGAACTGGTAAATACCATCTCTGACTGGCCTTGCCCCCATCTATTCTCTGCCTCCAGAGTCTCAGCTGATCGGCTAGATCTTCTTTGGTTGCCCTGCACATGAGAATGGAACTGGAAAGTAGGTTAGTGGGGTGGGGAGGGAATGGGATTTTCCAGTAATGTCTCCCCCCAGGAATGGGGAAGGAATGGAGATTTTACAGTATCCTTCCCCTGCCAGCCCACCAAGCCATGCTACGACCACCAAGCCAAGCCCACAGAACCAGTATTTTTTTAAAAATCCCACCATTGTGGCACAGTCAAAGATACAACTGTGTAAAAAGAAAGAAGACAAAAGACTACACTTAAAGAGTTTGGAAGGAATTGGCAGACATGATCTCAGAACCATAGGAATATATTTCACAATCTATTAAAAAGAAAAAGGTTGAGGCCAATGGAAAAGAAATCTTAGTAACAAATTATGCCTACCCCTTCACCCACTATTCCATTTTTAGACCTTGCTGTTTTGTTTGTTTGTTTGGTTGGTTCTATGTTCTGTATCACTCCATCTGTGATCTATTTACATGTGAAGAATTTGTATGGTAAGTTTTGGCTTAGCACCATTTTTTCACTCTTAAGTTCATTCGTGGTTTTTCTCTCTTTCCCAAAACCTTTGGGGATTTTTAGTGTGTTATTTTACAGATACTAAGTAGAATACAGAGTGGTAAATAAGGAAGGCAATTCCTTAATTCAGCTTTCAGGGACTGGGGGAGCTAAATGGTGGTGTACATTATGCCTAATGTCTCAGTTGCAGAAGAGTTACCATGTACATCATCATTTTGACTTAAGTTTTGTTTGCTGTCCATTCCTATGACCTAAATCCAGTGGTGAGCTTCTACCGGTTTCACAATGGTTTTGGTGAGCATGCTCTTTGCCCGTGTGAACCCTAAGCAGCCAACCCCTTGCCTAAATCTCTGGAGAAAAACTTCTTTAGCAAATGGAGTTGAGATTCCATTAAGAACCATTCTCTTTCTTTCTCTCTCTGTCTCTTTTTTATGCAATGCAGCCATTAAGTATACTTTGAAATGTAGTTTAGAGAAAATGAGGTTCTTAGATAATTAAGTAATTATTAGGTTCTTAGGTAATTACCAGCAAGAAGTCCTTCCCTTCCCTTCCACTTTAAATCACAGTTTCAATCATTTCCATTATAAAATCAAAATGTCTTCAATAAGAATTCTGGAAGTGCATTAGTAAGTTAACAGTGAAAGTTATAAATATATTGTACTTTCATTTGAACCCCAGACAAAAGACAATACATGCTATATTAAGTTTTTGATGAAAATAAATAATTCTGGAAATCTATTAAGAAATTAAATTTGTTTTACAATTCATTAGGAAGCACACATTTAAGAAATTGTATCAGTTACAGTACAGTAGTCGCTGTATATTTCTCCTTGTCTGTGCTCAGCCATTCTACATCTTAAAATAGGTAGATTTTTATACCATCCTGTTTGAGACTTTTGAAGCAACAGAATATAACTTGAAACATAAAACGGAGACCTTTAGATTAGAATCTGTGGTTTTGTTGTTATTCTGCTCTTTCCTGTAACATTTGTAATGCTTACATTGTCCATCACTGAACATAAACTTGTATATTATTTCAGCATAAGGCATGAACTACCCAATAGCATTTTTTTCAAAGCTCAAGTATTTATAAAATGCAGTGATTCACCAAGTAAGTTTTATATCTTGTCTTTTAAACATTTGATTCATACATTCACTCCTTATTCAATCCTGGAAGATTTCTGAACAAGTAGCAAGCTGACATAACCTGGACATTAGGAATCATAGAAGATATAAAGTGAACTGGGGAGTCTGATGAGCTGTTTCTTTTCAAGTAGGGAGGGCCAGTAAAACTCCTTAGCATCAGTGTATGTTAATAATAATTTACGAAATACTAATGCTCTGATGGTCATTTCAAAAAATCCTTTCTTAGTGGTCTTCCAGTTTGAGTCTCTTCAGCGATAGACTGAAATCCGCGATCGTGTGTGGTTTCAATCTGTGCTTGCCGCCAGAGCGCCCTGAGCTGTCTGGTTTCGGGGATAGGCCACCCCGTAGAGGTGGTGAAGAAGGGGGAGACTGCCAGCAGGTTCGAGGAGAGTCACATCTCTCTTCCCCAGCTGGCCATTGCTCCTTTTCCTGAAGGCGGTTGCAGCGGTGGTCAGAAATGGCCACCTCAAAGAAGAACTGAACCAGAAAAGAATGTGCAGGACGAAGATAAGAAGAGAAAGTTTTGGTTGACCGAGTTAAACCGAAAAAGCAACAACGTAAGGTACCCTGGAATTTAAATTCAATAACATTGTTCCCAAAGAAGATTTTGAAACTGTGAAGGAGAGAGAGAAGGGAAAGGATTAGGGTTTTTTTTTCTTCCCTTCCTTACACTGACAGCCAAGAGACTTAAGCAAGAAATTGAAAAAAATCCACTTTGACATTAACAGGCATCTAAGCTGAAAATAAAAGTCAAAGGGATAATAAAGATTTCTGGATATTTAAAAGTTTTTAAGAGCAGGAAAGGAGAAAAAAAAAGAAAAAAGGGCAGGATCTGGAAAAATGGAGGAGACTGCCTGGAATTAAGGAATGGAACTGTAACTAAAAAGAACTTACAGTGAAATTTTAACAAGATTCCTCAAAGATACATTTTAACTGAAACTTGGCAACAAAATAATAGAACCCCAGGAAGAGAAAGTGGAAAAAAGAAGCAAGAA
>JANHFN010003838.1:260827-272255 GCA_032468175.1 Toxicocalamus goodenoughensis
TCCACTCATTTTCCTAACTTTGGTCAATATTTTACCAACAGTATATAAATTCAATAATTTGCTTTAGTCTTTGTTACCTCTGGGATCATTAGATATTGATTACTCAGCATAATATACATTTTTAATATGAGAGGTACACATACAATAGTAATGACAAATATTCCACAAATGTATAGATGCCATCAATTTTTCTCTTCCCAAATTCTATTGGTTTTTTTTGTTACTCTGGGAAGTTGACACAGTTTAGCTATTTAGAGAGTTTCAAGTTCCTCATCTTTCAAAATGCCATGTTTTAAATTTCTTTAGAGCTATCTTGTTTTGAAGAGTTGGTTCAACATTATAAGCTATCTTGCATGCCCAAGATTGGCTGTGTTCTAAGCAAAATTATTTCTACCTTTTAAAAACCATTTCTGCTCTTTTAGATAGTGTCTAAATATATTGAAAATCCGGTATTGTTTCATCTTGAAGACATGGGCCTGGTTAAATTCGATGTTCGATATATCGTGCTGCTGAGATCAGTTAAGCCACTCAAACTGCATGTCTACGATGTGTTTTGGCTCCGGTTCTCAAATAGGTAATCATCATCTTCTACAGTGGTATTTACACTTGTGGGATTTCTGAATTTCATGAACTAACTTTGTGTCCCTGTCTGGTTTTTTTTCTCCTCTTTAAGGCCATTTTCACTTGATGATTTAGACGATTATGAGAAGCATTTTACTGTTATGAATTACGCCCCTGAGATATCTTTAAAGCAAGTGAGTAAATGATAAAGGAAAATGAGGAGTTACCTTCAAACTGTGGTGACGTTAGTATATCAGCAAGCATATTAGGTTGAAGGTGAGGCTGTAGGACGATCAGCCAGGGCTGCTTCTGAGCAGCTCTTTGGAAGATAAGCATATCTAAATTTTAAAGATTGTCCAGAAATATCCATAGTGCTGCCTTTGTTTCTTAGAAGATACAAATGCGTAAAATACCTACCAAAACTTTTTAAAAAATATTCCAGGAATTGTAGTTTGTATTGTTTCTCTTAACACAATAGTCTGGATTGATGTTTGAGTGAATGAATATGCTAAATAATTTTTAATACATGTTCCAAGAAAAACTTGTTTGAGGCACAGTGCAGTTAGTCTGTAATGAGCCAGCCAAATGTTATGATGAAAAGAAGTCTGATTAACCAAGCTAAGTTTCTTTTCCTTAATCTTTGCATAATCCGACAAAATTAATAACATTGGGTAAGCATTTCAAAATCAGCCATGAGACTCAAATGCTTGAAATACTAGCTGTTCTTAGTAGGTCTTTCAGGTTTTTATAGAACAACCAGTGGGGAAAGAAGAAATTCTACCTCAGAAAGTTAAAATAAAAGCAAGGGAGAAATATATATAATCAAATCGTCTTTGATTTACAGATCCATTATAATGAATTTATCCCACTTTTTGAGAAGCAGTACCCAGAATATTCTTGGAAAACTGTTGAAGTAAGTCACTCCTGGTTTAATTTTTATCACCTTGCTTCCATTTGCTGTTATAAATCACTTAAAATCTAATTTGAATTTAAAAAATAAAAAATTTAAAAAGTAATAAAAAATAAGCAAAAGTTAACTTTTAATTATTATTTCAACTTTAAACACAAGAGGGAGCAAAAGTCCAATTTTAAAAGAAGGGACCCAAATGATGCTGTATTGAAAAGATCCTTTAAAAAATTAATTTAAATTTAAAGAAAGATGGATCCCAAGGCTACAAAATTAGAAAAAAGGCTAAAAAATAAGACCATACCTTAAAACTGCAAGGAAAAAAACATAGTCTTTTTTTTAAAATGTCAAAAGTCAGCTGGCAGGTGTATATGTGATCCTGTGATGCCGCAGCTGTTTCAAATAGATTCTGATTGCCAAGCACCTGAATCATGACTGTGTGACTGCAGGGAACCTGTGGTGCTCACAAGTGCAAGGACCAGTCAGAACTTCAGATAGTTGCTAAATGAACGGTCATAAGACAAGGGCTACAGGTACTACTTATTCAGTGCCATCATAAGTTTGGATAGTTGCTAAACGAATGGTCAAATAAATAAGGACTGCCTGTATTGCCCCAAATAGATCCACTCTTTTGTTTGTACAGTTTGGAGTAATAATACCCATTAAGTTTCGCTCCATATGTACAGGATCTCATTGATTCGATGGCTTCCCAAGTGGAGATGTTATTGCTACCCTGCACTGTCGATACAGTTTTAAAGGAAACTATCTTTTAAAATCTAAAACAGTTTTATTAATAAATTGGGGTGGGGGGAGAAGAGGAGGTTAATGATGCACATACAAAAAAAAACCCCACAGGGTGGGCTGTCTCTTGCTTCAAATACCCTCAACTTCAGCATTAGCCGAAATTTTGGGTTCCAGCTCTCCTAATCCCCACTTTGCATGCTGGTCGGAGCTCTCAGGAAACCTTTTAGGAGAAGTTCATATCAAGGATATGATGGGTAGCTTGCCCTTTTGCGAAAGCAAACGCACAGACACCTTCAAGTCATGTTTTAACCGCTCTTGATTTTTGAAAATGGAAAAGTGCCCAGCTGGATCAACCTCTGCATTTTCTTGTTTGTCCTTAGGAAGACATCTTTAAGGCATTTGTTGAGTTATTCCGAGCAGCTTGTGCCAAACCGGCACCTCTTGGCATCTGCGATTATCCGTCTTCACGAGCTGTCTATGCCATTGACCTGATGCTGAAATGGGAATCATCTGGGAACGGTGAGTCTTAGCGCCTGTTTCATTCTACTCACAGACAGTTTGGGGATTCTTCTGAAACTCAACAAAGTCTCAAATAAAAATAAAGCTGGAATATAATCCCAACCATCTGGGAGAGAGTTTTATCCCCATTATTAGTAAGTGGTATAGTATTGTATAAGGTATATTGGACATGGTGGCTCAGTGACTAAGACGCTGAGCTTGTCGATCAGAAAGGTCAGCAGTTCGATGGTTCAAATCCCTAGCGCCACGTAATGGAGTGAGCTCCCATTTACTTGTCCCAGCTTCTGCCAACCCTAACAGTTCGAAAGCAGATAAAAAATGCAAGTACAAAAATAGGGACCACCTTGGTGGGAAGATCACAGCGTTCCGTGTGCCTTCAGCATTTAGTCATGCCGGCCATATGACAGGGACATCTTCGGACAGTGCTGCCTCTTTGGCTTTGTAACGGAGATGAACACCACCCCCTAGAGCTGGAAACGACTAGCACATATGTGCGAGGGGAACAAAATCCTTTGTGATTATCTTTTTATGGGATTTGGTAGCCTGTGTATTTTTGCCCCCTCCGCCAAAAAGCTGCTTTTAAGTTTTCTTTTGGCATGGCATCACATTGCAAAAGGAATTGGTTAGATATTGGTCCCAGCCATGATTTTAAAAGAGGCAGTTTTTCATATACATTTTTGTTCATAAAGTGTGACATTTTTGGAATACAGTTTCTTTAAACTGAGCTAAAAGTTTAATGTAAAAGATTGCATGTGGAAATAATGTTTTCTTTGATCATTGGAAGTACCTTTGCAACGAACAGCATAGAAAGGAACTGCAAGAACTGCCCAGCACTCTTTCTCTTAGGCATAAAAATTAAGCACCCCAGTTGACTGGCACTGTGGATGTAGAAGTGCTTCAAATTTGAGCCCTAGATAGTTGTTTCAAGCTTAAAGCACTTCTAGCAGCTATTTTCTAAGATGTCAGATAAATTCTTACTTCTTAACTATCTCAGCCTTCCTATACAGGTAGTCCTTGACTTATGACCACAATTGAGCCCAATATTTCGGATGTTAAGCAAGACATTTGTTAAGTGAGTTTTGCCCCATTTTACGATCTTTCTTGCCCCGGTTCAAATTAACCCAAGTTGTTAAATGAATCGGCCTTCTCCATTTGCTTGTCAGAAAGTCGCTAAAGGGGATCATGTAACCTTGAGACACAGCAATGGTCGTCAATATGAATGGTCGTCACATGACCATGGGGATGCTGCAAAGGCCAGAACTGTGGAAAAGGGTCATAAGTCACATTTTTCAGTGCCATTGTAACTTTGAACGGTCTCTAAATGAACAATTGTAAGTCGAGGACTACCTGTAAGGTGACTCATGGAAGTAGCCATTGTGGGTGTTAAATATTAGGGCTACTGCAATTTAGAGAAGGGCATTTTCTGTTCTAGGAGAAGTGGAAATGGAGGGGAAAGGATTCCTTCTGCAGCGCTGAGACAAGAGGGGAGCTGGAGGAAAATCGATTGGGGGCCTTCCTCCTCAGTGAATTGTAGAGATAGGCTTCATCTTCTGGTGACTGGGCCGTTTCCCATTAGGGCAGGGGTGTCAAACTCAATTTCATTGAGGGCCGCATCAGGGTTGTGCTTGATCTCAGAGGTCGGGGTGGTTGTGGACAGAGTGGGTGTGGCCAGCATGACATCACTTGTTTCAGGGGGGTGCTGTCAGGGAAAACGTGCTTCTGAGCTCCATTTTCGGCTCCGATGGCCTCCTGCAATCTTCTGCCAGTGAAAAGAGAGCTTGGAGGAGGCCATGTGCGGCCTTTGCCAGCTCCGTTTTCCCTGGCTAAGGCACCGGGAGCCGGTCCTTTGTTGTTTCCAGGCTGGCCCTGCAGGCCAGATCTAAGCACCCTGCAGGCCAGATCTGGCCCCCGAGTCTTGAGTTTGACACCCCTGGATTAGGGCCAGTTTCTGCTTGCTTTTGTTTTCTTTTTTTAATAATTCACCTGGTATTTTTTTACTTATCTGTCTTCTAGGGAAGCAACATATGCAACCCCAGATTCTAGAGGTCAATTTCAACCCTGATTGTGAAAGAGCATGCAAATATCATCCAACATTCTTCAACGATGTTTTCTGTACTCTGTTTTTGGATGAGTCCAACAACTGCCATGTGACTTCTATTGTTTAGGTCCACATAGCATAATTTACTATTTAACAAGGGTATATTTCAGTTCTATGAGCTGCTTGTGCAAATATTTTTCCTATACTGTCTGTCAGAACAAAAAATGTCCCTGGTGTCATATAGAATATATGCACAATTTACATGCAATAAGTAGTTTGCTTTTGAACATGTTTGCATCAGTCTGCTGAATTTGTCAATTTAACAAAGGATGCTTTTACATATATTGAAGATCACTGAGGTTTAGTTGCAAATTGATTTCAATTTTGCTATAATTAGCATGTTTTTCCTGTGGAAGTGTATCTGTACAGCATTTTTCAGCCTGCTTTACTTTCTTGATATAATGCATTTGACGTAGCTGAAGTCGTTATTTTATCCAACAGAATTATGTTCTCACCTTCCTTTTAAGATGCTTTGCTTTAAATAACAATATGAAACAATCATTTCAAAAGCTTCCGCTGGCTCATGTGACCAGTGAGATTTCGATTTTGTTTAATAAACAATTATCAGCTAAGTGTGAATACTTTGACTTTGATGTCACATCCAACAGTTGAATTTCAAGATAAAGATGCTGTAGGAAAAACCGAAGGTGGTTCTTTGTACCACGGATGTTTCTTTTTTTAGATATTTCCATTAGGATGAATGATTCTAACTATTGAATTACCAATGCCAATCTTTTTTTTTATTTTGAAATATTAAATATACACATTTCTACCCATTAGCTTTTAATTAATACCAATAAGAGCCAGTTCTTTTCATGTTCTTTACACTTGTTTCAGGACCTTTCTGGGAAGTTAAAAAAAGACATGTGAACATGCTTGGGCTGCTTTGCAATTTGTAAAGCACAGATTCTTTAAACTCTGAATTATTTTAGGATCTTTTTCTCCCCCAAAAGATTCTTTCTTCTGTCCAGGACACACATTTCACCACTCAGAATAACTTTCCTAAGAAGATGGTTTAAATCCTGTTTAATTTATCATAATTGGGGTCTGGGTTTAATAACTGAACTCCTACAGGAGCTGTGCCAACATCTTGCCTTCAAAACAGTTCGTGACAGCTGGCATATATTGGGCATCTTTACCAAAGAGAGGGTTATTGTTTAACTTTCCTAGGTGTTCAAAACAACCTGGACTGGATGTATTACTTGAATAACGCAGCATGAAACCCAGATCCTTAAACTCAGAGGTCCGCAAACTTGGCAACTTTAACACTATGCTGGCCGGAGAATTCTGGGAGTTGAAGTCCACAAGTCTTAAAGTTGCCAAGTTTGGGGACCCCTGCTTAAAATGGAACCTTCTGTATTTTGTGGTCTTGATAAATCAGATGAATTGTTTACATCTCCAAGGCAGCACCATAGGGCCTCCACATAGGAAAAAGGTGGGTCAGATTGATCTCCGCAGGAGCTTGTGGAAATGTCTGCTGTAATTCAGAGTACTGGAAGAAAGAAGTGTATTGCACTATTGCCAATGTGTCTTGGAGAATAATGCCCCTTTTTTCCTGGGCGATTTGATAACAATCTTACCAGCCAGACATCCATTCAAGTGTAAAGAAAAAAAGGAAAAATCTTTTATCCCAAGAGTGAGGCTATAGGAGGATAAAGTCCCAAGAGCAGCAGGGTATCCAAAGTCTACAATCCATGGTATGTTAGGTTTGCAATATACATTGATCCTAGAATGATGGTCCCCATAGTAGATAAACTAGTTCAAGCCTGAGGAGAAACATCTCCAGCTATGTGACTCAAAGTGCTGTGGAACTGATGAAGAGAGGACGCCTTTGCTGATTTCCTATTACCAAGAATCTCAGTAAGGAAATGATTGAAGTCTGGGAAAAAGGCTCCTTGTCAATCAACAGGAGTGCTAATTTACCAATTTATCAGGTACTCAGGACCCAAGGGCTCGGCAGCACAAGGAAACAAGCCGGCCATCAACATCCCAATCAACAACCAAAAAGCCACACTCAACCAGCCACCATACAAATGAAGGGTCTTCAAACTATACAGAACTCCTGAGCTAACATGACTGGAGGAGGAATTCTGGGAGTTGAAGTCCACAAGTCTTAAACTTGCCAAGTTGGAAGACCCTTGCTCTAACCACTACGCCACCAGGACTCGGTGTTCTTAAAGCTAAGAACAAACTAGAGCAGGGGTCTCTAACCTTGGCAACTTGAAGTCCGCCAGGCTTCAAGTTGCCAAGGTTGGAGACTCCTGAACTAGAGAGCCACCTAGATGAGTCAAATGTCTGAACCTGGGAAGTGATTATTATAAAGAGGATATCCAAGAAGAAGGAGAAATCTTGATTGCTCCCAGCCACAAAATACTTTTTACTCCACGTTAAACCACAAAATCCACTAGCATTCCTTCTTTTCATGCACCTGTTCTGTGTGTCTGGTTGTTGATTTCTCCTTCAACAATTCTGTGGAACTGAAGTGTTTATTATGCCGCAGAAAAATATTAAAAATAGAGAAAATTAATCATGAAATGTGTCTTAATTTATTTAATTTGAATTTAAATATAAAAAATCCCTATTAGTTTTTATCCCAAGTGCATACTTTTTGGAAAGTGGCCCTCCACCCACTGTTGAGGGTCCTATGAAGATTTTTAGGTTCTTCCTACACTGAGATTAGATGCTTAGTTTTTAACCCTACCAATTGACAGAATCCTGCACCAAGTTACCATGTCTGCTGTGCTGAATAGAAACACTATGCAGTGGAGGAAAACCTATAGGAAAAAAAATGGTGTTTTCCAGCTTTACCATTGTGGTATGCTGGACTGTAATATTTATACTGATACTCTGGGACGGGTCTCCAACCTTGGCAACTTTAAGACTTGTGGACTTCAACTTCCAGAGGTCCTTAGCCAATTTACATATGCAAGGGCATTCACGCCTTTGCATCTTCACAGCCCTGTCAGTTCAACCCTCCACAAGAGTCCCAGTTTCTCATGTGTCTCCTTGGGAAGATTAATTGCCCAGCCCTGATCTAGAGGACACAAATTAACACAGTTAATTAACAATGATACCCTGTTTCCCTGAAAACAAGACCCAACCAGAAAATAAGCCCTAGCATGATCTTCCGGGATGCTCATAATATAATCCCTACCCCCAAAATAAGCCCCAGTTAAGAATGTCAGCCAGACAGATGCATTTAGTACCGTGTTTTCCCCCCAAAAGGTCTAACCAGAAAATAAGCCCTAATGCATCTTTTGGAGCAAAAAATTAATATAAGACTAAGTCTTATTTTAGGGGAAACACAGGAATGTAACAGCCTTTGCTCGTTCCCTCTTCCCTTACATCTTCCTGTACAAGTTGTACCTTGGTACTCAACTGCTTCAAAACTCATTAAATTTGGTTCTGGATGCATTTTGACGTGAACGTGTTGTCCCAGTGCTCAGCCTTTGTACTCAGTGTGCTGCTATGGGAAGAGGGGAATCGTTATGGGGAACAAACAGGAAGTCAGCCATGCTGGGAAGTCTCTGCCAGAGAAGGGGGTCAGCCATAGAGGGCGGACAGGAAGGCTACGCTGGGAAGGTCACCGACATAGAAAAAGGGACAGAGAGAAAGTTCTTTCCAGTCAAAACAAAGGGTCCCTGGTTTGTTTAGGACTTGTCCTTTTAAGTACCCATCGCAGCGCCCAGAATGAATTAAGGCCAAGTACTGAGGGCTACTGTCTTTGGAAAAAGCCCTCTTCCAAGGGTCAAGGCACAAAGATCTTTGCCTGAGACTCACCCTCTTCCTTGGATAGCTTTTCTCCAAGGTTCATTAGCTTCGCCTGCAATTCAGCCACCGAGATGAATCCGGTCCTTTGCTGGTCTACCATTAACATGGCCAGAAGGATTTCATTCCTTGGATCTTCCTGCTGCATTTGCCTATACATCATGGTCAGGAAAGTTGAAAAATCCAGTTCTTCATTGACATCTGTAAGTGAGAAGGAAGGTGCAAGGCCAGCACTGCATGAAAAGATACTATTAAAGCCCATCCCTTAGCATGTCTCTCCATGTAAATCAGGGTTGCCTGCTGGTCATCTTAAGCTGGTTGTCAGCTTTGGAAGCCATATTAGCACCAGAAGCTTCCATGCTGCTACATTCCTGTGCCTGGGAAATTGGGTGGGGGGATGTTGTAGAGTGTATGTAGTTATACACAATAGCATTCTTCCTTTCGGTCAAGGTCATGGTTTTCCTGGTTTAAGGGGTGTCTCGAATTGGGACAGATGGTGATTGGACTGATGGGTGCAGGGGTTGGGTTTTGGACTTTTGAATTACTAATGGAAAACCCAAAACTCCCAGATTCGGGTGTTCTCAGATGTGCCAGTATGACTATTCTAATAAAATGGAACTTTGAGAAAATGCCTGCCTCGGAGTTTTGATGTTGGAGTTTGGGTTTTCTGGAACACTGACATTAACCCAAATCTCTAGTATGGAGCTTAGAACCAAATGTCAGTGTCATGGCTTCCTGCCACTTTGGAGTAAGGAAATGCACAAATGCATTTTAAAATAGTCTTCCTACAATAAGGAGTACGATAGAAAGTTCCTGATCTCCCCAGACTCTGCCAAGAATGAAATATCCTAGCCTTGCCTGCCAGCCCATGTGTGAAATAGGTCTGGCTTTACAGATCTCTTTGGAGATTCTCAGTCATCCAGGTCACGGTTCAGGGGTGCGATTCAACTGGTGTTACCACCGATTTGCTGAGAGAGTACCGGTTTTGTGTGCGTGTGTTCAACATTTGCAAAAAAACCCAGCTGTGCCGCCCAGACAGCTGACAAGCGCTGCGTGTGGGTGTGCAGTGTTTGAAAATCCTCTTCTTTCCTGCTTTTTCAACCTCAACTGTGCCGTGCAAAGCAGCTGAGGTTGAAAAAGCAGTAAATAAAGGACAGCCAAGAGCCCGGGCGGGCAGGCGGGCCAAACAGATGACCAAAATATCATTGCAGCGAACTTGGTTCGGTGTCTGCTGCTCTTCAGAGCTACCGGTTACGGGCTGAACCGGTAGCATCCCATCCCTGTCACGGTTGTCCCAAAGAAGCTTTTTCCAAGAGGCAGTTGAAAAAAGGCAGTTCTTGGTTTTTCCTTCAAAATTTCACTTCCCATCCAAAGAAGCTTCTTCAGTTCTTCAGAAGGTTGAAGAAGGTTCTTGGATGAGAAGCTAAATCTCTTCAAGAAAAAACAGATAGTTCAGCTGACTTTTGAAATAGCACAGTGTGATAGCTTTGCAGACCTTGGTCCACTTGGTCAAGTATGGGTCCAGGTACCAAAAGGCGATCCATTTCTGCTCCAAGCTAACATCCTAGTTTTCCATAATGACTGGATGCTTAATTTTTGTAAAGAAAGGCCGAAAGAGAAATAATGTGAAGTTCTGAAGGTTTCCCAAACTGTCCCTATCTATCATCTTTTCTCCTGCATCACCACAGGAGGATAGTTCATATCCTTGAATATGAACTATATTTCATATTTCAGCTGATCTTTCCATAGATCAGTACTACGCTTTCCTTAGAAAGTGTAGAATTATTTTCATTTTATTTCTATAACACCAGAATAAAAAGAAAAATTTGTAGAACCAGTTCAACAATGATTTGTAGCAAGCTCTTCACATTTCTTTAACCATTTTAGATGCTGACCAGAATTCTAAAGATCCTTTGCCAATAGTGACTATATTCAAGCAGAAGTCCAAAAAAGCTCCCAATTCATTTAAATTGAATAAATCTGTGGAACAAGAACTGCTGATATTTGCATTTCAAAAGCTTACCATGTTCCCAGCTTAGAAAACAACCTTAGAAGGCAAAAATACAAGATTATTTTCAAAAGGATTTATTTTCTTTAGTAAAATAACAAACCACACAGTAGAGAATATATATAGCTCCAGGCTGAACTCTGCATTCTTGGTATTCTCTCAGCTAGACTGTAAAACAGTGGCTCTCAAACCCCAATCTGTGGCTTGTTGGGAAGCGGACTGCACAAGCAATGTGCTAGTGAGTGAAGCTTCATCTGCACATGCAGGTTGTAGTCATGGCTAGGAGAGCTTTTGCACCTTGATATTGTGTCCCAGTTGTACCTGTTTCTTGATTGGCAAACTTTACTCTCAGTCCCTCCCAAAAGGACCACTGTAATGATAACTGCAAATTGCCCTTGAAAAGCATGCAAAATGCAGTGGTACAGGAAATTATCTATGCCCCCAAAATGGCCCGTTACATCTCTGCTCCATGAGCTGCACTGGCTGCCAGATTGTTTCCAGGTTCAGTCAAGGGGCTGTTTTTGATTTTTAAAGGCCAATATGGGACGGAGCTGGGTTATTTATGAACCATGGTGGCACAGTGGTTAGAATATAGTACTGCGGGCTGCTTCTGCTGACTGCCAGCTGCCAGCAGTTTGGAAGTTTGATCCTGACTGGCTCAAGATTGATTCAACCTTCCATCTTTCCAAGGTTGGTAAAATGAGGACCCAGATTGTTGGGGGCAACAGGCTGACTCTGTAAACTGCTTAGAGAGGGCTGTAAAGCACTGGGAAGTGATATGTAAGTCTAAGTGCTGAGGGAGGGAGGGAGGGAGGGAGGACAG
>JANHFN010003838.1:278629-299409 GCA_032468175.1 Toxicocalamus goodenoughensis
CTCTTTTTTATCGGCTGTGCACCGCCCCGAGTCCTTCGGGAGAGGGGCGGTATATAAATCAAAATAAATAAATAAATGTTTAAAAGAAATTGTTAAAAACGGAGTCAAAACAATTAAAAACTGGACATCTCTTACAAATGATCAATTGCATGGCTTTCAGCTTAAATATCTGACTAGTTTACATCTGATTATAGCTTAACAGCTTAATAAATCATTGCATACTATTGGTAATTTAACATTAGCAACTTGTTCATAAAGAGCAAAACTTATTTGATTCAAAAAAGACTCAATGAAAGGAGCAACATCAGGAAACTATAGGCCAATAACATCTTTGCCTACAATTTTTTAATTACTCGCTAGCAAAATAATGGACAACCTCCAAGATTACCGTGTTTCTCACAAAATAAGGCCGGACTTTATTTTTTTTTGATACCTGAAAAAACGGCTAGGCCGTCTTTTCGGGGATGACTTAATTTCCTCCCCCACCTAGAGTGGCCCATACGCACATACCTTTCCGCGAGGCTGCTTCTATCGGCCAACGAAAGCTCCCCAAAGGCAGAGTCCCTAGCTGCTTCAGGGCGTGGCGTGGCTGCCCATGTCCCCTTGCCTTTAGGCAGTCTCCTTCAGGCAATGGAAGCTCCTCAAATACAGTAAACAGCCACTTTGATCAGCCGGTAGAAGCGGCCTTGGGGTGAGCGCATACACACACTCCCCTCGCCATGAGGCCACTTCTATCGGCAGATGAAAGCTCCCTTGAAGGCAGAGTCCCCAGCCGCTTCAGGGCATGGCGTGGCTACCTGTGTCCCCTCGCCTTTAGGCAGTCTCTTTCGGGCGATGGAAGCTCCCCAAGTGCAGTCACCAACCACGTCGATTGGCCAGTAGAAGCAGCCTTGGGGCGCTGGGGACTCTGCCTTCAAGGGAGCTTTCATCTGTCGATAGAAGCGGCCTCACAGCGAGGGCCATGTGTGTATGCACTCGCCCCGAGGCCGCTTTTACTGGCCGATTGAAGTGGCTGGTGATTGCATTTGGGAAGCTTCCATCGCCCAAAAGAGACTGCCTAAAGGCGAGGGGACATGGGTAGCCATGCCACACCCTGAAGCGGCTGGGAACTCTGCCTTCAGGGAGCTTCTATCGGCTATCGGGGTATTCTAGCCTAGGCTACCTGCAGGGCACTCCTAAAGGCAAGTTTTCTCCCCATCCTCTTTGCCCTTCCCCCCCATTTCTCTTCACCTCGTGTAGTTCTAACGAACGATGTGAGAAATGGAGGGGAAA
Source organism: Toxicocalamus goodenoughensis (assembly GCA_032468175.1). Lineage (NCBI taxonomy): Eukaryota > Metazoa > Chordata > Lepidosauria > Squamata > Elapidae > Toxicocalamus > Toxicocalamus goodenoughensis. The sequence goes on from JANHFN010003838.1 coordinate 279,902, forward strand.
CGCATGGTTTAAATAAGCCTAAATTTTGGGGGCGGAGCTTAATTCACCTCATGCCTAGAAATCATGCTGGGCCTTCCTATTGGTGGAGGCTGTATTGTTGGAGAAACATGGTATTTAGGGGAAAAAATCATATCCTTCCAATAGAACAGAAAAGAAATAAAATGAACAAGCAAAAATACAAAAGTTTAATCTGGCCACCTTTGTCTATATGCTGATTAAACCTTGAATAGATTATTGTCATTTGTTCTAATGTGGGGATGTCCTTGAAGGAAACCTGGAAATCGCATCAGCTCCAGAATGCCAGTGCCAGGTTTCTCTTAATTCTTTCCCAACTGATATATATTGCCAGCCTTGGCAATGCTGCACTGGCTTTCATAATTTTCTGGATTAAAATCAAGGTGCTTATCTTGATATATTCCTTTCTAAATAGTCTGGGACTTATTGTTTGAAGAAATTGCTTCCCCTGTATTTTGTGAGCCAGGAATTCTAGTTGTTGTTTAAAAATTTAATTCAAGTGCTGGCCCAAAATGGGGAAGATTCAGAAATGAGTCAGATAAAAATTCTCTTGGAGCTGGTATGAGATGTATGGAATTCCCTCCCATTTGATGCCTGATCTGGTTCTTCTTTGGGGTATTTTAAGAAATCAGTAACATTTTATTTTTATAATCAAGCTTTTCCCCGTAACAATTTGGGCTAATATTGCAATGTTTTAGAGCATTTTAGGATGGTTAAGATTTTGCTTATGATATTGTTCTGTAACAAGTAGTATTGTTGCTGCTGTGGTCTGATCTGACCAGAAGTCAGAGTGTTAAATAAAATGAATAAATAAATAATTCTGAGTTGGGACTACTTCCCCCAGTACACCAAAAATGAAGCATTTGGTTTAACTGGACAGAGCAAGACGTGATATCCTCACCCACCAATCTCTACCACCAAAAGTTCAACATTTTCCATTTTAAAGTAGTGGCAGTAGCGCCCTCCGTGGTCAATGAGTCCTTTAAAACAGGGAAGAAGGGGGTGACTTGAACCTGCATTTTTTTTGCACCATATTTGACTTTATTTTCTTAAAAAGGAAAAAAAAAGCATTAAAAATATTTCCTGTATGCATGATTGCTCAGTTGCACAGCTGTCTCTTCTGTTTCACAACTGGCATAAACTTTATTAAATTTTGTATTTCTGAGCTTTGGGCAGCAAGATATAAAGCACTGTCCTTTCTATCTTTCTTAGAGCCAGACTAAAGGGAAAAATCTTTGGCAGAAGAATTAAGAACTCACAGCTAAATAGAAAGGAAGTGTTGGTTCAGCCTGACTGGTGGCAGCCTACAATAATTATTTTTTACTGTAGAACCTTTAGAAAGAATCAACTAATGATAATTTTAAATTATCTAGGCATATAATACATGGACTGCAAGAGTTTGGAAGACCACAAGACCACAAAGATGACAGCAAAAAAAAAATTGCTGCCATTTTCAGGTTGCCTGGATTTTTACTGTTCAGATAGGCTATGCCTAAGAGGAGCCCCCCCCTCCAAATTTTTGATACCACATTTTAGTCAATATCTTCTGCCATGTATGGTGTGCATTCAAAAGCTCTTCCAAATAAATGACATTTTGAAGAATGGGGCAGGGAAATCACCATGGGCATCTGCAGGAGGCCAAGAAAAGGCAACTGACAACAAATGGAATATCATCACACAAATGCATACATTACTGTCAGGTGTTGGGATGCAAACATGTAAATGTGCCTCCATGCACTATCATTTCAATGGGCACTCCTGGTAATGTTGGCAAATAGGTTAGTCTGTAGTCAAGAGAGGGTTCATCTATGCTTTGGTAGCCATGCTAAGACTGATTGTCATATTATGAAGAATTCTCCAGTATGGAATTCTGTACAGCTGAATTGTTCTGGCATCTGCTAAAGAACAGACTTTTATGTTTCCACTAGAAATATAGTGTGGAGATTTGACTGAGTGCGTACAAAATCTAACTTTAATTCCTACCAAATGGATATCAAGAAACAATTTTGACTATGATCTTTTATGAGTCAGTGATGACCAATCGATAATATCAGGCTACCTAGCTAAATGATAATACTATTATGTAACAACATAAAACTGGTTTCTTACGTGTATCTATATTCCTGTAATAATTTTCTTTCTTTTTGGCTTTTTAGGGTAAGTATTTATGTGACTGTAGGGTTATTTTTTCCATAAATTCTGTAAGATTATCAATCTCAGTCACCTTAAGAGGTGTGGGATATGCACACAACCTTGCATAAAAATCTAGATAATTATTACTATTACGTTTTCAGCCAACATAGATAGGTCCCTAAAACATTTTATTGAATTATTGTACTGTATTATGTTTAAGAACCATGGAAATGGTTATTATTAACAATGAGGCTTGTTTAAATATTTGAGTCCAACAATCATCTGAGTTCTGGTCTGGAGATTAAATCAAATTCAAAATGCTGCAGTTCAGAGAGAAACATGCAGGAGCAGATAATCAGATTTCATTTCGAGCCAAAAAAAAAAAGCATTTTAAGGAAAACAAATGGTTGGAATAGGTTCTCAGGGAGAATAGGGCAGAGGGAAGTAACAGAAATTATAGCTGCTGACAGGAGATCACCGAAAGGTAATCTGATTGGGAAAAAACCCATTATAGGGACCTGGATTGGAACTCGGAGAAGATTGAATCAAGGAACTTTGTCACAGTGGTTATGAAGCCACAAAAATATTTCTGTGATCGCGCATTTTTCTGTGATCCTACATTTGTGCAAATCTTCTCTTTGTGGCTTGTGAGTATAGGTAAAGTGAATAGGTAAAGTGAATTGGACAGAAGCAGACAATTTCATTTTTGTAGGAAGAGTCTATTTGTCACATCATTTGTGTTTGTTTTGGTTTTGATGTGGTTATTATATGGTGGGTATGATGTTAATGTTTATGTGGTTCTTTTGAGTAATTGTTTGTTTTTTGTTGTGTGCTTCTCAGAGTCAAACTGTTTGAGTTGGGTGATCTATAACCTATTGAATACACACATTTGATGAAAGTCTATGGAAAGTTGGCCTCTTTCAAAGTGAGGATGGTGGGGTATAAAAATATTTTGCAAGGCTGACCAGCATCTGAGTTTCTTTACTAGTTATTTTAGTATCTTCCTGCTGTTGCTTCTAAGTATTTATTTATTTTTATTTATTTTATTTTATTCAAACTTTTATACCGCCCCTCTCCCGAAGGACTCGGGGCGGTGTACAGCAACTAAAAATATGCAAAGTTACAAAAAATTACAAGATAAAAACCATTAAAACGAAATATTAATCTTAAGATGCTGGTAGGAAGAGGCAGAATTTTTCCCCTTATTTTCCTCCCCAAAAACTAAGCCCGACCACATAGTTTCATAACAACCAGGGTGATTTATCGGCCGCTGTCAAAGAATTACACTGACTCCGATTTATTTCAACAGTCTAAACCAGAGGAGTGCAATGAAGGAGCATCATCTGATTCTCAAGGCTCTTTTTCAAGGACTTCCAGCAATCCCTGCTTAGGATCAGAATGTGTTTGCCAGTTCGATGGCAGGCCCTGGAATAAAACTAATATTCAACCTGCCATAACTCCGAGAAAGAATATGTTGCACAGAGCTGGACTGGCGTTGTCAGACATGAACGATAAGGGGAAGCACCATGCTTCATCTCAAACAGATGCATGTGCTGAGCCAGTAGAAAAATCCAATGCAGCTGTGCAGTGTGACATCATCCAGAGCTGCCCCTGTAAAAAGGAGCTGTCTTCTGTCCACAGTGCTGAAATGGTGACTTCGACTAGCAAGGTAGAGGCCACTGGAGGGCAGAACATTCCAGCAGATAGTGCAGTCCTTCAGCCTCCAAATAGCAATTCTTTGTCGACTAAGAATTTGTCTCCCAAAACAGACGGTTTTATATTGGCAAGGTCAGCCTAGCTCAGCCTAACAAATAAAAAAAAGGGGGGGGGGGAATTGCACCCGATCGTACATATTTATTGTCAATGCAGTCAAGAACAGAGCTTAAATTCATGTGTTCCATCTGACATATATACTTTCCAGCTGTGTTTCATTACACAGATTGAGGGATACTTAAATACATATGTCACATAACGGTAGGGAATTAAGCAGCTATAATAACAGCGATTAAAACCAACATATATAACATTGCCACTCTAGTGGTTTAGCAACTTTATCTTCTCAGTAAGTGTTTTCTCCATGCCTTGAATATATATCTTCCTAATCCTTCCATTTTTTGGTTAACGTAGTTTAATGTAAATGCCTCTGTGAAAACAACACTTAATATGTTTGCATTTTGTCCTTCCCTTCCTAAAGCCAATACACAGTGGCCCAGTTCTGTCACAATGAGCTCCTGCAGGCCAGAATTAGTTGGCAAGCTCATTTTGTCCTCTTCAGCTGAGCTTGGAACAGAAGGAAAGGAATCCTCATTTTTAAACGATGTCTGCACCAGAAAATTATGACTGAAGAGCCCCACCCAGAGTCCATTTGATATTTTGTTTTTAAACCATCTTTAAACCATAGTTTCCTGGTTAATCTATGATTAAGCATGCAAGAAGAAAGAGAAGGAGGCATGCCTCATCCTGTTCTTTATTCATAGGTCAAGAAGCAGGTTTCCCATTGTAAATGGATTGGATCAAAGATTGAGGGATTGGATCCATAGATTTCCATTTTATCATAAACCTCTACACTATCAGATGCTATATTAGAAATGAAGAAGATAAATTTGGAGTCTTAAGAATGCTCCTGAATAGTTGTATTTCAGATCCCCTTTTAGATAGGGATTGGATTCACCAGTTCTTGCTTTTATACTGAACATCTTCTGGTTTAAGAGATTTTGACATTTGTTATTGTTTTATTTGGAGTTACAGCATGTTGCTTGTAAACTCAGAAATGGCAGCTTGCTTTATTTTTTTAACTGTTTGAACAACGTCTGTGCCGAGGTAGGCACTTCCTAAACCATTCCTACCTTTGGTGTGCTATATTCCTTGTGGGTCAGCCTGGATTAGCCATAGTTGAAAAGGAGCTTCCTATCTGATTTTAAGGAAGAGATTTAGTGTTGTCGATATCACTCTACCGGATAAGCAAAGGGAGAGATACTAAATCTTATTAAAGGAAAAAAATGGCCAAGCAGATTGCTATGTATTATCTTTGTCCTCTTTGAAGCATGTTATTGGAAAATGCAGCAGATTCGATGGCTGGTTTTGATCTGGAAGACCTTATGCCTGAAAAGAATTGTGTTTTTCAAATTGTGTCCTAAAGTACCAGCATCTCACTCAAATAAACATCAATTTTAAAGAAAAGTCCTCGACTTAGTTCATTTGGTGACTGCTCAAAGTTACAGCAGCACAGAAAAAAGTAACTCACTTCTGTTCTGACCAAGGTTTCCTGAGACCATAATTAAGCACATGCTTAGTCCAAACAACTCTTGTTTTATTTCAATGCTAGGAATTATTTTCATTCTCAGCTGGTAATGAGTCCCAAACAGTCCCTTCGAGATAAATATTCACCTTTTTTTCCTTTGAATTGCTGCCAACAACTAGCATGCCAAATGAATTATAAAAAAACCAACCGAAGTACAAGGTCCACAAAGAGCTTCAGGGTTTAATCCGAACAGAATGAACGACTTTGCTTCCTGCAAAGGTTTCTCTATCTTTGCCTGTCCTTTGTACCTTTATGGGAGGGCAATCACCTCCAAGCCTTACTCCCAAGTTGCCCCTTTTGTCTTAGCTGCTCTTGCCTTCTGACAGCTCTGTACACATGCACACTGGAAACAGACTCCCCTTGTTCCTCTGGAGGCTCCGGAGTCAGCACCCCACTCTCAGATGGTCCTGGCCCCATTTCTTCACCAGATGCAGGATCTTTGTCTGAGTCCTCCCCAGACTCCTGGACTGGTCCCTGTTCTTCCCCACTGTCCAATTCCGCTGCCATCTGCACCGGCTGCCGGCGAACCACAACAACTTCCTAATTTAAGAACTGCAGTGATTCACTTAACCCCGTGGCAACAAAGGTTGTAAAATGCGCCAAAACGTACCTAACAACTGGTTAACTTAGCAACAGAAATTTTGGGCTCCATTGTGTATGTTATATATTCAGAATTGAATTTTTAAAAAAGGAAACACATGACCCAAAAGCTCTTTAAACAATTCCTCTACTGCAGGGGTCAACAACCTTAAACACTCAAAAGAGCCACAAGGTCCTAACCAGAAGTGCCCCCCTTCAATTCTAGAGCCAATCGGAAGTCCGGTTCACCCACCATAGAGTCTCCTCCTAGCGTGATGTCCTTTTTCCTCTACCTGTCATGCCCCCATCGGAGTCTGAATCTGAGGAGGAAGACAAACAGCTGACAGGGAGTGGGAGTGTGGCTCTGTTGGTTGTGGAGGAAACTGGGGAAGGACAAAGTGCAGCTGGACAGAGAAAGGAAGAGGTAGAACAAGGGAGAGGGAATTCAGAGGAAGACCCAGGCCTGGCCCCTCTTCATCCTAGGGCACACAGGGAGGAATGGAGAAGGGAGCAACGTGGATTGCGTGGCTTGCGGGGGAGGAAAGGGCCCTGATTCCCTTCATTAGCCACACCTGGGAAGAGAGTTTTAAAGAGATGCATGCTGAGTGTGGCAGCTGCTGGGAGCAAACGTGAGTTTATCTTGTGTTGACTGTGGTTATCTGTGTTCCTGGCATCTTTCCAACTGTTGAGTTATTGCCATGCCTTCACATCTGGAATTCTTGCTCCTGCCCTGCCTCATCTTGCCTTGATTGGACTTATAGTTACATTTTTTGTTGACCATGTTTTGGACTTGATTCTCTGCAGCCAAGGCTGTTCCTGGGAGAGTTTTTCTTCAGCCAGAAGGTAACCAGGACATTGGGGACAAAGTTGAAGGGACTCCTACTGATTATCTGAGTGTGTTGCCTTTGTGCCATGCCCCTTTGGGTCATCACAACCTATCCTTACCAAAAACCCTATCAATTGTGGAGCTGACCGATGATAGGGAGCTGCAGCAGAGGGATGAAAGAGCCACATAGCCACATGCGGCTCCTGAGCCCTGGGTTGCCAACCCCTGCTCTAGTTCTTCCAGGTGTGTTATCCCAAAAAAAATAGGCAATACGACGCAAGAGAGTTCGTCACTTATATATCAGTGATATAATTTGGGGAATGAAAGTTGCTCAAATACAGAATCATTCTCCAGCAGGAAGCCACCTAACTGAATAACCCTTTTCTGAAATTCAATTTGCTTGCAAGATGATGAGATTTGCAGGGCACGTTCACACACGCTCTCGTCAGCTACTCTGGTGATCTCAAAAAGGGCATTCATGCTTTCAAAAATACAATTGAAGACAATTGTGTGCCTTTCCTAATCACCCACCAAATGCTACCACAAGGGCTTTGAAGTAGCTGCCCTCCATGGGAGGCAAAAAAAAAAAGAACCAGTTTGTGAACTATTAGTATCTAATAGCGGCTTCTTTCATGAACATCTCTAGGACTACTTCGAATCACAGAATAGTGAGAAGTCTATCTGGGAATATAGCAACAGAAAGTAAAATAGCAAAAGAACAAAGAAAAAAATGAATAGGTTAGCAAAGGACATACCAGTCCAGGCAGACATTAGGCGTAATTCAAACCAAAATTTATTCACTAATGAAGGCAAATATACGTGTCCCAGGATAATGATGCGAGATCGAATTTGGGTCAATCACGAGACCACAGATTTATTCTTCTGAGCTTTCGGACCCATGCTGGAGCCCATCTTCAGGGAATTTCTCTCCACTGAAATATGTGTTTGGGGCTGTTCTGTGAATCGTGTTTATGTAGTGCCTTCCTATTGGCTGGTGTGTTGATGGCTGGTGATTGGCTGTCATCTCCCTGTGCTGCCAAACCCTTGGCTCCTAGGCATTTGATAGGCTGGCGGTAATTCAGCACTCCTGTTAACTGACAATGGTCCCGTTTCCCAGGCTTCAATAATTTCCCTGGCTGTTTTTGTCCCTGCTCAGCCAACAATCTTAGTAGCTGCGAAATTCAGTGTGCTTCCCTGTTCATTGCAATGTGAGGTTACCGATGAGTTCGGGTCTCCTCATCTCTCCCCTCGCTTGTGTTCTTGCAATCTGGGAGTTAGCTTCCACCCCATTTGCCCTACACAGCCACAGGGGCAATCCATACAGGGAATCTGGTAGATTACCTTGGAAGTTATCTCCCACTTTCAAACGATCTAATTTGTCCTCGTATGGTAGCCTCAGGGCACTGTGCGATGCCCACTTGGAGATCTTGCCAGCTGAGTTCTACTGCTCCCGAAATGTTTTTGAGGTATGGCAGGATCAACTGCCCCATAGTTCGTCTTTTACAGTTTAATTCACTGTTGAAAATTCTGTCAAAATCCTTTGATCGTCAATGGTTAACCCAATAGAAGAGAATATTACCTCCCAGAGTGGTAAGATGGTTAGTCAATAAATGTAATAATAAATCAATGAATAAATGTGTAGCTTGGGGTTGAACTAACAGTGGTGCTCTCTGAGCTTGGTGGTTTTCCTGCCAATGTTTCATTACCAAACTAGGTAACATCCTCAGTGTTCTCAATGAACCAACTTCAGAGAGCACCAAGGACCCCACAATGCTTACCTGGGTAAATCCTTCTAATCAATGTTTCTGGAGTGTCCATCAAAGGGTGGAAATATAACGACAAGGCCTCTTTGTAATATATCACTTGAGCCAGATACATTATTTGAGCATCCAAGCTAGTTATGTGCTGCATTTCACACAGCGCTGGCTGCAAGTTGGGTGTATGGTGGCAATCCCTATCTGTGGAAATGGTCCGTGGGGTTGTTTCAGGCTTGTTCTGCAGTAGCTGTGTGCTGATTTTTTTCCATAAATATTTTGCAATATTGGCAATCATGACTATCCAGGGTTTTCTCTCTCTCTCTCTCTTATGGAGATACGCATCTTTCTATTCTCTATGTGATAACATTCGGTAATTAGGGAAAGAAAATAAAGAAACTGTTTTTGTTCCTACTCTTTCAGATGGAAGATTGATCTTCATTATTTGATAATCCAACATTTGCAGCCACAGGCTTCTATCTCCCATCAACCTCTCTCTCTTTTATGCACCACCAGGAGAGACCAATTTCATAAGCCTATTTGAAGATAACAGTAAATCCAGGGGTTGTTTCCTAGGAGACTTCGGCCTACTGGCTCTGCTTTCTTCATCCAGCTAGTTACTAAATCAATTTCTTTTTTGCAAGCAACACCTTTCCTCCATGATACAGGGACTTGTCTGCCTTCATTAAAGATACGCAAATGATAGAATGAAAAAAAAAAACACCACATTTACTGCTTTACGAGAGGGATTTAGGGGTTGCCAGAACTTATGGTGTGGAGATGATCTCATTTTGGAGTTATTTGGGTTGCACACCACAGCTTTTCTTTTTTTGCAAGGACCCCAGCAGACCAGTAACCAATTTTCCTAAAGAGATATTTGAAAATCAGCACCCTGGAGCATGTGAGATTTCTGTGTCAGGCTCCGAAGAAAATTGCTTGCACCACTGTGGTTATGTTTAGATTACTTTTAATTATAAAATCTTTCCTGTTTGCATGCAAACCAGCAGGTCACTCTTAGCTTTCAGCTAATTCTGTTCTGTCCTAGGCCTCCTCCAAAAAGCACTAAGTCAATTCTGAGTCCCGGCAAAAATCTCTTTTTATTACGTTAATGTGCATTTATTTCATTCACTGTCAGCCAATGGCTTGGCAAACAGTCTTGTGAAGGTACACTAATGGCCCCCTATGGATCAGATTGCTAGTGTCTTACTGCTAGTGGCTGTGGGAATCGAATGAGTATATAGGTCTAATCAGCATTATTCTAGAAATGGGAAGTTTATTAGTAATACTTCTAAGAGCTTCTCCTTTTTGCATTGTATTAATATTAGAGTTCAGGTAATCTTCGGCTTACAACAGTTTATTTAGTGACCTGTCATGCCCTTGTTGGAGTCTGATTCTGAGGGGGGAGATTGAGCAGCTGGCAGGGAGTGGGAGTGTGGCTCCGGTGGAAGAAACGGGGGAAGGGCACAGCCTGGCTGGTCATTCAGAGGAAGACCCAGGGCCACCCTCTCTTCATCCTAGGGCATGCAGGGAGGAACGGAGAAGGGAGCAACATGGCTTATGGGAGAGAAAAAGGCCCTGATCCCTTTCATTAGTTATAGCTGGGAGAACAGGATATAAGAGGGACATTTGCACATAGCTCCTTGCTGGAACCAAAGCGTACATTATCTTGGTCGAGCCTCATCTGGGTTTTGGCGTCCTACCAATTGTGGGTGCTGCATTATCCTTTGAAAGTGTGCAATTTATCAACCTGGCCTGCCGTGTTAATTACTTCAGTGTGGTTTGTGTTGAGTTTTTTATTTATTTCTAATTATCTTTACTTTGGGTTCGGACTGCATTTCTGCCCTTCATAGATTGTTTTTGGAAGAGTTTGTTATCCAGCTGAGTATAATTAGACATTGGGGCCAAGTTGGAGGCATTAAAGGGAATTTATGCTACCTTTGTTACTTTTGTGTCATGCCCTGAGTCATCACACTGATCCTTCAGTTACTGAAAAAAGTGACTTATGACCATTTCTCGCACTTATTACCATTGCAGCATCCCCATGATCAAAATTTAGACGGTTGCCAATGGACTTATATTTACAATGGTTGTCATAAAAAGAGTCATAAAAAGGGGGCAAAATTCACTCAACAAATATCTCACACAGCAACAGAAATTTTGGGCTCAATTGTGGTCATGTCAAGGACTATGTATTAAAATTTATGAGAGGTAGGTACCCTTTGCATTTCAGAGACCACACCTTGAACAAGCAGCTCAAAAATTAAACTTGCCCTGACCTGCAAAACAAAACGCCACAAAAGCTTCTGTAATCAATTTATCTTTTATTTTGTTCATTTTTACTATTGTCAGACCGTTTTTAAAAGATATTTATCTTTACATACATACAGAGAGAGAGACTCAATGGTCCAAAAAGCAATTTGAACATAAAAACAGTCAACTACAGAGCACTACACTTTCCAAATAAAATTAAAATAAAATACACCACTTTTTAAAAAATATACATTATAGGCTTGGTTGCTGGAAAAATAAAAATGGCATGTGTTAAATGTTGAAAAAGGAAACCCACGGCAACACAGAAACTTGAAGTCTTCCTGAAAGTAACAAGTTGCTTGTTCTTTTACCATCTCCGTCTCATACGTCAAGGTCTCTGCTTCAAATTGTACCTATGTGAAAGCAGGATTTCACAACGTGATAAAACGGTTTCTGGTCACACTAATTTCAGAATGAGTTTCTATTGGGAAATGTACTTTTAAGTCAGTAGTTTTTGACCTGTGTCCGTGGGCCCCGGTGTTGGGGCACATGGTCATCACGGGGTGTGTGTATGTGTCCGTGAAGACTTGAAGAAATGTTATGATTTAAAAATGTAAAGTATTGAGGATCCGTGGCCATAAATAAACCTCTGTAATGACTTGGTATCTATTCTTCTACATAAAATGAATTTTTGAAAGCATTGTACTCAATCCTGAACAGTCATATGCAGCCTTCTAATATTTTCCTGGTATGTTACACAAAATTAACCACACAAGAAAATGTCTCTATACTCATTTTTTATTATTTTTATTTTTTGAGGGGGAGGGATGGAATCAAAAAGAAGAAAGTATGCTCAGCACACATGCCCAGTTCTTGATAAGTTAGATATTTAGCACATACAAAAAAAAAGTTTTGATGTAAACTAGTTTCTTACACAGATTTTTACCTCCTTGATAGAAGTTAAGGTTTAGGAAATATATACTAACAAATCTGGTGGCTAAAATAGTTTCATATACAGTACTTTCGAACAATAGTACTTGATTACAAAAAAACACCACAGTGAGGATTATTGGCACATTAAAAGAGAAATAATTTGTTGATGTGAAAATAACCAAAACAAATAACTGCCTAATAGATTCCTATGTTAAATCTACACCAATGTACAGTTTGTCCATTTTTGACATTTGTTGCGATTCAAGCCATTCCTGTACACAAGGCGATGAAAAGTGTTAGGAAATCACAATTTTTCAAATGGCAAAGTGTGACTGATTTAAATCCGAAGACCCTTCAGAATCTTCTTACAATCTATAGCTACATTTAAGCTGTAAAGTTACCCGCAATACCACACTTAAAAAGAAACCTGATAAAGCACGTATGTCGATGGAGATTCTCAATCATCCATGTTATGGTGGTCCCAAAAGTGTTTTTTTTCTCCCTTCAAAAGGCAACTGGACTTTGTTTTTTCTTGAAGTCGTTTCGCTTCTCATCCCAAGAAGCTTCTTTAGGTTCTGATTGAAGTCAGGATCAGAAGTGAGTCAGAACCGAAGAAGCTTCTTGGATGAAAAGTGAAACCTCTTCAAGGAAAAACAAAGTCCAATTGCTGTTGGAAAAAGCACATATTGTGCAGTGGTGGGATTCAAGTAATTTAACAATCGGTTCTCTGCCCTAATGATTTATTCCAACAACCTGTTCACCAAACTGCTCAGAAAGTTAACAAACTGGTTCTCCCGAACTGGGCAAATTGGCTGAATCCCACCACTGATATTGTGCCTACCTATTCCTGGCCAGAGATGCATCCAGAGAAAAGACAAAAAAAAATGCACAGATCAAAGTGATGGTTAAAGTGCTTCTCAGGTTTGTAATCTTCATATCAAAATAAAACTTTATAACACATTCTTTCCGACTTCTTAAACACTGATTTTATTATCTCTCGATTTCCTCTACATAACTTGGGGTCTTCTAGTTATAGGCAGACCCTGGAATTTGCTGGTCAGCCCATGTGATTAACACCACACTGGGGGGAAAAAACTGCTTTACATTTTCCAAACAAGGGGTCAAATAGAAGGATGATCAGGGATACAAGCAAAGTGGCACTTTTAGCAGTTCCACTGAAAGTCACAGACCCCTGATGGCGACTCTGTGGCATGCAGAACCATTTGTGCTGGCATGCGAGCCGCAGGCAAACTTACCTCACTGTGCATGCGTGCGCCTCACAGCTGATTTTCAGCCTGTTTGAGGCCTTTTTCGGCCTCCCAGAGGCTTGAGGAAAGGCCTTGCGGGCCAAAAAATAGGCCCGTTACATCACTTCCTGTATTTCTGGAAATACCGGAAGTGACAAAACGGACCCATTTTTTGGCCTGCACAGCCTGCAGCAGCCTTCTTCAAGTCTCTGGGAGGCCGAAAATCAGCTGGGAGGTGCAGTGCAGGTAAGGGGGTTTTGCGCACGTATGGGCAGGGGATGTGGGGGGTGCGTGCATTGCCTTCTGGAGGCTGGCACGCACACAATTTTTGGCACAGGAGCGCAGAAAGGTTAGCCACCACTGTCACAGATGCTGTAGAAAAAGTTATCGAATGGCATCTTCAAAAGTTTACATCCAAAGATGCTGTTGTTGGCATTTGATCATTAACTCTTTGCTGCCCATAATTAAATTCAGTCTATCAGCAATTTCTTAGAAGTCCAACTTACTTTTGGAAGGAAAGGGTAGAAGATAGAAAATCAAAAGCTTAGGAATGACAGATAATGTCTCTCTTAAATTTTCCCTCTGTTATTACTGTCTGGATCAGTGTTTTTCAAGCTTGGCAATTTTACGATGCATGGATTCACCAGCCAGCACGGTGGAGCTGAATTCTGGGAGATGAAGTCCACACATGTTAAAATTTTTGAGGTTGAGTAACTGTGGTCTGTAGATTGGAGGCATCTGAATATGCTGGACAGCTCTTGCTGTCTCTAGGAATCCTGGGAAGTGTAGTTCTTGCTGTTCCAGAGCCAGAAGTTAAAACGACAAATCCCAGTTCAACTCCCTAAAATAAATTCACAAATGTTCTACGATTGGGTTCAGAAGATTGAAATAAGTCTACCTGAACTTCAGTGTCTCCACCAAAAGCACACTTTCAAAAGGGACAAGAATAAATAACCTGGGCCAATAAAAAAATCAAATGAAATGAAAAAAAGTGCAATAAAAAGATTTTTTTTTAAAAAAAATCAGATCAAATGGATGCTTGAAGAGAGGGCAGGAATTGCTTTGCTGTTCTTTGCAAAAACAGTGTGGATTTTTGCAAATGTTGGGTGGGATTTTCATTTTGCAAAAGATTTGTGTTTGAATCTTTCCAATCTTAAAAATGGTTGTTGTTGTTTTTCGTTTAATGACCCCGTAATCCCTTGCGGGGTGGAGTCTGGGCAACTGAATGGAGCTAGCAGAGTGTTTTACTGGCCAGATGCCCTTCCTGTCAGCAATACGGAGTTTTGTTCAGCAGGTATAATCTCATTGTGCTCAGAGAGAGAAATATCTGCCTCTACCCACGATCGAACTCACAGCCTTCCTGATTGTGAGGCGAGAGCTCCAGCGCTAGGCTACCTCACCACTCCAATGTAGTGGGTTAAAAACCTGCTGCTCAAAATAGCTGAGCCTACCTATTTGTGATAAATCCTTCTAAAACAAGCTTTTGCAGATAATCACGCTTTACAGACTGAGGCAAATAGCCAAGAAAATAATGCACAGGGCCATTCAAAAAAGCTGTTGGAACGTTGAAACAAATGGAAGGATTTTGATAAATTAAATGGAAGAGTATGGGATTCAACTATCTAATTTGGAGTTCATTTAACTTCTGTTACATTCTGGATATAACAATATCTGGTCCTGTATAGATAAAGGTGAATATGATGCCTGCGGGAGATTTAAGAATTTTATTCATCAAGCAGATCTTCCCATTATATTGTATTTGATAGATCGAGACAAATGATAAATAGCAGCAGCAGAAATATTTAGATATTCTCTACTAGCACATCACTTGATGCTATTGTGTCTTTTAAAAACGGATTTCTAAATCCAACAGACTTCTAAAAATAATTAAACATTAGAATTGTTGTGCTTCAGCTTGTTGTTCGTAATGTTATTAAAAATAAACATTTTTGGTCTACAAAATTAATTCAATATACTCTTTTAAGTCTACTCTATTTAGAATCTGAGATCTGTAATGTGTAGCTTTCTTCAACTTAAAAGTTCTGCATGCAAAATATAAAAAAAATCCTTGCTAAATAGAAGTATTCCACCTTTATTCATTCGTGTATAAACATAGATTCCAAAAATAAAACACCCAATTTGTATAGGGCTTATTTCAAGTATTCATTTCATTTATTTAAGTATTCAATTATAAATAACTCTGGTTATGAAGGATAATTTTTAGCATAAAGGACTAAGGCAGGGTTAAACAATAAAGCAATATTGAAAGGAAGATGTACCCCCAGGGATCCTGGTTAGAATAAGGGGGCAATGGACCTTGTGCTCTTTGTTAGTGAGTTGAAATATACTTGTTTTCAACTTCTAACAGGGGGAGGATAAGGGAGGCATCAGACTTAAAAAAAAAAATTCGTAAGACGACAGTAAACTTTCAAAGGATGCATGACTTGAAACGAAGGCCAGAAAAATTAAAACAATCATTAATACTTTTTGACTGACAGAAGCTTCAACAGAGTCTAGAAAAACAAGAAAGTCAATATAAACAGGAACGTAATTTGCAAAGCGCAGCATGCGGCTTTCTGACAATATTTCACGATTTCAATAACCGGGGAAGCCATGCAGAAAAGAACTATCGACATCCCAAAAGAAGCAGAAGAGAAGAACATGGAATTATCACATTTGGCTTCACACTGAAATCTTTCAAAGGGGCTGATTTCCATGGATCCGTTTTCCCACGTGCCGGATGTCCTACTCTCCCCCCCCTCCCCAGTTTAAGGCTTTAGGCAGGGAAATCAGTAAAAGGCATATATTTAAGGACAGCATTTTTGTAACTGGACTTAACTTAGTTGTAACACCGGGTTGGCGAATTCCGTTGATGCCAAGAAAGGTCAGAACGCGACTGGCATGAAAGCAGAAACCAGTTTCATCCTAAAAGCAAACCTTGTGTCCTTTAGGTAGGAGGAAGGTGGCTGTTCTGAACCAGCTCCCCAACATGACTAATCCTCTGACATGAACTGAAAAGATTCCTTTATAAGGAGCCCTGGCAAAAAATTTCTCTCTCACCACAGGGTAACAAGTCTGTCCAGCAGGGAAATGAATAGTTGTCTGCCACATCTATTCATCTCCGCCCTCTGCCTTTTATCCCCAGAGCTAGGGTGGGGCTTCGCTAGCAGTGGTGGCTCTTCCGTCCCAAGGACCAGCCCATAGATTTCCACTGCTCTCCTCTCCTCTGCCTTCTGCATGTCAGGCACTGGAGCCAGCTGTTCCTCCTCTTCCTCATCAGCCACCTCCAGACCTGGCTCTTCTGTCCCAAGGACCGGCCCATAGATTTCCACTGCTCTCCTCTCCTTTGCCTTCTGGACCCAGCTGTTCCTTCTCTTCCTCATCAGCCACCTCCAGACCTGGCTCTTCTGTCCCAAGGACCGGACCATAGATTTCCACTGCTCTCCTCTCCTCTGCCTTCTGGACCCAGCTGTTCCTTCTCTTCCTCATCAGCCACCTCCAGACCTAGGGGATATTGACTCTCCGAGGGCTGATGGATTTCCCAGGCTCCGCCTCTGTCTCTCTTTCTCTCTCTGCCAGCTCTATTCCCTCTTCCCACTCGGAGTTCTCTGGTTGCCTTGATATTGACCCTGACTCCCACACCAACTCCTCCTCTGATTTGGCTGCTGGAGGGGCTGGAGGCTGACAGGCCATAACTGAAGCTGGCAAGTGGGATAAGCACTGCGATGTAAGCCCTGCTCTTTTCTCCAGCCCAAAGGGGCGGAGCTTGGGCTTTCATCCTTCCTGTTCGTAGCAGCAGCTGATCTTTATAAAAGATGGGGAGGTTAATTACTTTAAGGCAACACTGTCTCTATATTTGAACTGGAATGGAAAAGCATTCTGAAATATCGAAGTTAGCTTTGATCCAAGGAGAACTATGAATCATAGGTAGGCGTGTCTCTTCCCTTTCATTTTCCATAGTTTTGTGTTCGATACAATAAAATGCAAGATAAAAAATAAAGTTCAGCCAATAACTCGACTGAATTTCCAGAAGGCTCAAACAAAAATAGTCCGAATGTTGAAATGGAATAACAGAGTTGCAAGGTTTCCAACTCTGTTATTCTGCATTTTGTTGAAAAAATGCCTTTCGTTCTGCAAAAAATAAATCACCACAAGTAAAATCTGAAAACTCGGACGGACAGCAAAGGTGAACTGCAAGAATCTGACGACAAAATTATCTTGGGGGCCTCCATGCAAGATTTCTTAAGAACAATGAAAGCCATTGCACTTCAGTTCATCCTTCTCCGTTCCCTCGCTATGCTTTCGCTCTAAACTGAGTCAATTTGGTTAATTCAAAGCCAAATTGCTTGCTTGGAAATAATTCCTGATGAGGTTCTCACATTGGCTTTTGAGATTTGCAGGACTTTTAAAAGAAGAATTTCTGGCAATCAAAGACTAGGAAGGCACCCAAGTGGAAGCAAAATCTTCTCCAAGGGCCTGGTAATATCCTAAGATCTCAGCTTTCTTTCTCAGTAGTGGGCTGCAACTGGTTGAACAACCGGTTCTGTGAGCGCACACTTTGCTTACCTTCTAGGTCAGTCCCGGTAAGTAGAACAGCTGAGGCGCGGGAATCTGTTGTGCTGCGCAAATCAGCTGAGCTGAGAAAGATGGAAATATAGGATAGGATAGGGCAGGGCCAGTTGATGGTGGGAACTACTGGTTCGCTAGAACCAGCCCGAACTGGCAGCAACCGACTGTTCCTTGTGCAAAGCAATGTCAGTGGGAAAGAATGATTTCTAAAGATAAGCACCTCCACGGAAAGCAAGCTGCTTTCTCTCTGCACACAACGTCAGTTGTCTTTTTACGAGGAGTATTAATGTTACAATCAGTTTACAATTTCCGCCCAAAAAACTCCTGATTCTTTCCCTCTTTCTCTTTTACTCCTAAGTGGTGGGGTTACGTTTGTTCCCAAGTCTCGGGTTTTCAGGTTAACTGCTTTTATGAATCACCTGGTTTCTGACTTCGTTGTTCTTTTTGACCATTTTAATTTTTCGAGCTGGTCAACTAAGACGCCACCTCGTCCCTCAACTCTCATCCTGAAGTTTCAAGGAGCTCAGCAAGCATCCAGAACAGGAACACTTAAAGATCTCAGAGAGTCACTTCCACTCTGCAAGCTCTTTCCTTCTTGCCAATTCCTCTCGGCGATCACCTAGTGGGTAAGAAAATGTGGGATTTTATTTCTACCCCCCCCCCCCAAGGACATGGTTTAAAAATAGGGAACCGTTTCCAAAGAGGCAGTAGGAAGGAGAAGCAGACCAGAAACAGGCCAGTGAGGTCTCATTCAGAGCAGCTCCTTCAGCATCCTCAACCAAGGCTTTTGAAAGATCTAACTGATGGGCAGCTGAAATTTATTCCACGTCAGAGGCGTCGTTGTCGGAAAGGTGGTAATTACTTCCCTTCACCCGGATGTATTCAATATACCTCCCGTCCTCCGATTCGGGAATGCCGCATGTACATAGCGAAGTCTCAAACAAGCACTCAATTTCCTCCAGTTTTTTGCCTTTGGTCTCTGGAAGGCAGCTGTAGAGAAAAATGAGTCCCACGAAAGCAAATCCAGCATAAAGAAAGAAGGCTCCTGGAGTTAATAAACAAACAAAAAAACAAAAAAACAAACAAGTCAATCCACACAGAGTTAATATGTAGGGTTTTTAAAGAAAAGTTTTTAAGACAGTGGTTCTCAACCTGTGGTCCATGGATCCCTGGAAGGGGGGAGTCCGTGACAACTTGAAGAAATGTGATGATTAAATCTTAAGTCTTGGGGGATCTGTGGCCAGGGTGCTTGGCCACAAAAAGGTATTTAGAGGGGTCCAGGGTGAAGAAAAGGTTGAGAAACACTGTTCTAAGATTTCTCTTAAGATCCCTATTTCAAAAATATTACACAGGTGGCTTCGTTCAAAGCATTACATAAAGTCAAGGACACCCCTACAAACCTAATATTAATTCAGAACTTCCGGTTTGAAGACTTCGTAGCCAGACGGGGATTTGCGGAGCTGCGCAATCCCCGCCTGGGCTCATCGCTGGAGTGCCCCAGATCGGTCAATTTTGGGGCTGAGGCTACTCTGTAGGAGTAGCTGAAGGGGGTATCCAGCAGGAAGGAGAGCCGCATCTCTCCTCCTTAGCTGGCTTAAGCCCCTTGTCCGAAGGCGACGGAGCGGCGGTCAGAAATGGCCGCCTCACAGAAGTCTCCAGCCGGGAAAAGTATGCGCTGGAGGTAGAAGGAGACAGAAGAAGAGTGAAAGTTTTCGCTGGGCTGGAGGAGAAATAATACATACAAATTGAGACTTCCTGGATTTTGGCTTTCTATGGGGGATACATTGTTTCCAACCGAGAGGTATGAGCTGCGAGTGAAAGTATTTGGGAAAGCTTTCTCTTTTGACACTTCGTTTGTGGATTCCAACAATTTAAAGTGAATGGAAATCGGAGGCTCTATC
>JANHFN010003839.1:36825-49025 GCA_032468175.1 Toxicocalamus goodenoughensis
ACCGGTTCTCCAAACTGCTTAGAATGTTAACAACCGGTTCTAGCGAATAGGTGCAAACTGGTAGAATCCCACCCCTGGGGCTCCCCATTCTTAGCAGCACCAAACAGGAATTCTGCATTGCACTGCTTTCCAAACTGCTTCATCATTGTTAAATAAATTTTATGTATTTATTTTATTTCATAAAAACACAGGCAACCCCTATGCTAGATTGGATCATGACCTATCCAGTCTAGCAATCTGTTTTCACGGTGACCAACTGACTGGTCATGGAAGCATACTAGTCTCTCAACCAATGGCCTTCAGAGGAAGTCCCACTATCATCAAGGTTAACAGCTTTTTTCTTGGAGGAAATCTAGATCTTGTGTTGACCACATTTTGGGCTGGTGAGAAGGTCTGGAAATTGGCATTTTGTGAGCTGAGGGCTTTCCCATTCATAAAATAGTTGTCACTGTGGGTGAGACCAGTTTCAAAACATTTATATATCAAAAGATAAGCAGGTGAAGTTACTCCCCACCAACTGTAGAGATGCTTTACAACCCATGAAACCCTATGATGGTGTTTCCATATGGGAATTGTTAAACTGGGTATGCTAGGGGTACTTGGGGCTCTCTGAGCTTGTTTCCTTGCAGACATTTCATTATCTGAACTAGGTAACTTCATCAGTGCACTGATGATGTTGCCTATTTTGTTAATGAAAAGTCTGCAAGAAAACCACTAAGCCCACAGAGCACCAAGGACTTCATAGTTCAACCCTGAGCTACAAATATTTTCTATGGCTATACCATCACTGCAATTTCCATGATTTACTATATTATAGGCTCTTCACATGATTTAGTATTGGAGTTCAATATATTCAAATATACACTGTGCTGTCCAGACAGTTTAGAGTTAATGGGATTTGGGATAGCTAGTTAGGAATTGAGAGCTGTCCCTTTAAAGGAATGCATCATGGTAAATGTAGTTAAGGTATCCTGGGAAATGTAGTACATGTCATGTAGTCATATCTGTAACCCTGATTGGTCACTGAATTGACCCTTGGTGGGTTGGGGGAGGTTTCTTCACTCTTCCCTGAACACAACCTCATGGTAGCAGCTCTACCCCTTGCCTCTATGATATGGGATGAAAGAGATAACCATCTTTTTAACCACAATTCAGATATGCAAAGGACTGGACATTAAGAAGAACCTCATCATAAATGTGAGTTGATAAGGATGCCTGATGAACCAATAAAAAGACTTTGTATGGATGCTTTGTGGAGTTGCTCTGTCTGCTTTATACCCATCCAGACGGTAATAAGCAGAACATGTATAATTGGATAAATAATAGATCGGGGTGGGATTCTACCAGTTCGGACCAGTTCTATAGAACCAGTTGTTATGATTCTGCGCAGTTCAGAGAACCAGCAAATTGTGCCCCTGGCTGGCCCCACCCCTCTCCGCCCTCCTTTCCCCTCCATGCCCAGTCAGTCCTTATCATGCATGTGCAACATTGCTGACTGCATTCTTCCCTGCCCTGTCACTCCTTAAGGTATTTCTTTTTTCTTTTTTCCCTCCCGATGATCAGCTATTCCAATGATCAGCTGTGCTGGGATCCGCTCGCTGTTTTACTGCTTCGCCCAGGAGGCTTCCCCGAGGCCCAGGAGACAAAAAGGGGTGTGCAAAAGGGGTAGGGGTGCTGCCCTGCCCCGCAGCGCTCTGTTTTTTGCCTTCCTGGGCCCCAGGAAGCTTCATGTGAGCAAGAACGCCCCCCCCCCAGGAGGCTTGCCTGAAGCCCAAGACTTCCAAAGGGGGGTGCTGCCAAAAAAAAAAAAGAACAGGCCACACCCATCCAGTCACATGGCCTTGCCCACCTGGCCATACCCACAGTACTGGTTGTTAAAAAGTTTGAATCCCACCCCTGTAATAGATTAGTGTTGAATAATGAAAGATCAACAAAATAAAAATAAATACAGAGATAGAGAAATATGTAAGAATAAACAATGTAAGAAATATTATTAATGAATTGTATATGAACATAGTATGAAATGTATAAAATAAGAACTGTAATAGTGTATTATGATAGAATTAAGCAAATAATAGTTATAATCCGGATGTATAACACAATGTAGCCAAAAGAGATTATACCGTATGATAGTTGTAACTAGGATGTATGATATGATGAAAAAAGGGGGGGATTTGATATGGAACTGTTATATATTTTAAGGAAAAATGTACAATAAATATATATATATATATATTTTTAAAGGTGATCATATAACCCCGGGACACTGCAACTGTCATAAAGATGAGTCAGGTGCCAAGCATCAGAATTTTGACTATCTTACCTCCATAGATGCCGCTGATGGATGGTCAGGTAAAGCTGACCAGAGAAATTTGTCAGATGCTCTCCTGCATTGTCCCTGACTCAAGTTATTCATCTTTTGATGACTGGGAAAGGATTTGAACAAAGCCCTTGAGAATAAAAAAGGGAATCAGGAATGAGGAATTTTAAGCCATATGAAAGAATGTTAACCCTTTCCTGGGAGATAATAAAGTAGCCCCAATAGAGCAAATTTGGTAACCGTTCTCGTCTTTTGCTGTAGCCAATAGAATGGTTAAGGCTGCGGTGGCAGGAGTTCCCAAATTAGAGGTGGTCATTATATAAACCTACCACAACCCAGCTTCAATATTGCTAAATGCCATACCAACTGTCCATGAATTTGGCAGGGCAGAAAACATCTGAAATTAAATATTTGCAAAGATGTAAATGTTCCTGACTCCTTCTTGATGGCAGTGAGAAAGCAAGCGTTGGGAATGATTTTATTCTGATTCTCAAGAAAGATTATTATCTAGTGAAATCATAGTTGTGAATCTACTGCCACGCTGAGATGCTGAGCTTAACCACGATGTGTATCAGGAGATAGGTACTCACAAGGTAATTTCTCTGCTATATAGACAAAATTTACATTATAGAGCTATTTACTACTTTCGAGCTTCTGAAAGCAGATGGGTTCAGCCTCCACAGCCAGGTGCCAGTGTGTCCTTCTGACCCAGGTGCATGTAGCTTTCTTTGCATTTTCAGTACAAAAAATGCAAAGTTAGAAAATACTACTTTTTTTCCAGAGCCTCTTGTAGTTTGCAGTATGGCACAAAACCTCTTTACCTTCCCATCCTAGAGAAGAGTGAAGTTTGCTCACATTTCGTTTTGCCAAAGAAGAGCAGACACTAGATTGGTTTGCACACTTTTCCCAATGAATGGAAGCATTTTTGATATTGTAAAATGTGTCTCATTCTTGGAAGCAGATTCATAAAAGATAGAGTATTATGTGTGCAGCAAGGAGGCCATGGTTCAAATTTACATTCAGCTACAAAAGCTGGTTCACTGGATGGAAGACCAGGCAGTGTATCTTTAGCATGAACTTGAGGCATGTCCACCGGGGGTCAAAAAACGTTAAGATGGCAACTAAAGCCATGCAACTGAAGCCATGCCTTTCTTTACCGCATTGATTTAATGTTGTTCATGCAAGGGTAAAATATATTTAATCTATTAAATCTCTTATCTGCTTTGGTGCTTCACAAAAAAAATGGGAGAGAATATAACTCTAGGTTGATTTGGGTTTCTAAATGGTAGGCAAGTTCCAAATCCAATAACCAAATGTTTGTTCCACCATTATTTTATTCCCATTAACAGTGAAGCTAGGCAGCTGAGGATCTTGAGAAATACAATAAAAAGGAAGCAGTATCAAACTCAGTGGAAATGGGGCAGGAAAAATGGCAAAGGGAAAAAATACAAATAAACTGATAGCAATAATGGCTTGGGGTGGAGCTGCAGTTTCTGCCTGAAAATTTAATTTATACCTTGGATCTGCTCCTGAATAGCAATTGTAGTCAAGGTCATGTCTCCACCAATGATTTATAATAATTTCCAGTGCCTTCGTGCCATTACAATGCAACCATTGAATTTCTATAAAGCATGTCCACATTGCTTTCTTTTGGCACAATAATAATTGGAGAACTTTAAAAGATGCTGTAAGTTCCTGGTGAAGAAATGAAATTCAGACAGGAAGCTAGAAGTGCCTCTTTGGGATAGGAGGAATTTGTCATCCATGCTCTGCTAACTTCCAGTTTAAAGTGCTGCATTGAACGCTACCCAGAAAACAACCCAAACTATTTCAAATGAATGACATGGCATCTGTTGCTTCTGCTTCCGTTTTCCATGTCATATTTTGGCAGGGGATTAGCAAGACCAAAAAGAAAGAATGCTTCTGACTATATACAGAATGCCTTCCAATGGGATTTTTGGGCATTGCATACACTGAATCAAATATTACTGGCACTTGCCAAGCAACTTTTATCATTAAAGCTAATCATTCTAAGCTAATTCGTGTGGCTATGAACAAGCAAAACTGGAAGTTAGGTCACAATGGCAGTCCAGAACCATAGACCATAGTCTCCATGACTGTTCCCCCTTTCCTGAAGTTCTTTGCCACATTCAACTATCAGCAAAGAAATGGGCTCCTTCACATATGCCGGGCCCCAAGCCAGGAACAAACCCAAGTTTTGAAGACCCTGCAACATGCCAGCAATCAGGGCTAGTCTGGTCTTGGAAGGAATGTTTCAAAGGCTGGAAGACATGGCAGAAAAGGATCTCTTTCTGGGACCCACTAGCTGACAGTCTTTAGCCCATGGTGTCCAACCTTGGCATGTTCAAGACTTGTGGATTTCAACTCCCAGAATTCCCTAGCCAGCTACTCTTGAAGTCCACAAAAGTTGCCAGTGTTGGACATCCCTACCTTAGCCAATGGGACCCAATTTTGCCTGTCCTTCTGGGCCAGGTAGAACGAGTAGATACAACAAGGGAGAGACATTTGTATACCTGTACAAATTTGTAATTTGTACAGGTGTAATTTATCAACTCACACCATAGAGGGCTTTAAAGATAAATAGCAGCACCTTGAATTGCATCCAGAAGCATATAAGAAGCCAGGGCAGCTGGGGAAGTAGCAGTGTCATATGCCAAGTAACTAATGCCATTAACAGCTTGCACTGCTATACTCTGCATCAGCTGAAGCTTCCAAATGCTCTTAAAGAGAAGACCCATGAAGAACGCACTGCAATACTCCAGTCTGGAGTCACAAGTCCCCAATCCAGCCACAGGCATAGCTAATACACAACCAAAAGGTGGTTGTGTAAACATGGCTGCCATCTTTCTCCAGCAGGAACCGTGAGTCTGAGATGACCTCCAGATTTCACCTCAGATCTGTTTGGGGCAATATTTCCTCATCCAGAACAAAATATGGAAGGAAAGTCCCAAGGACCAGGAGATCCACAATTCAAAGCCATTCAGGCTTGCTTGGATTGAACCAAAGCCGGATGCATCCCATCCAAACTCCCACAAGCTCGAGGCATTAAAACAGAACCTCCATGCCCTGTGGCACTCCACAAGGTATCTTGGACCCATTCCATATTTTTTGAACGTACCACTTCAAAGTGCAACTGAGACTTCATGCAGCCCTTGACCTAGCGAATGTTGGCAGCCCAGGCCAAAAGGACCAACTCTGATCAGGATGCATGTTCTAGGTAACTAATCTAGTGTGGCTTATGTTGGCCAGAATCACACTAGTGATGAAGAAAATGTTATTTTGTATCTATCAAATTAAGCAGTTCCCTATATTCTTAAGAGACATTTTGAGATAGAGGGAACAACAGGAAGAGGTGTACAATTTTGTGGTAGGTCTCCTTTTACATGTGGTAAAAGCTTGGGTGAAATGTTCTGTACATTGGAATACTACAGGACAAATTCAAACATCTCTCCTCATCATAGGCATTGGTGAGTATTCCAGGAAAATACCAAATGCTTTACATTTTGCATGTAAATATTAGAAAGTCATGTGTAACCATATTGCAAGAAGAAATATGCATACAACCTGGAACAATTAAATCGTATGGCCAAGTCTTGAATCATTTGGGGCCTTACATCTAAATCTGAATGATCCTGGGTCCATTTCTTTTCTGGACTCAATTTGCTGATTATGAATCAAAAGTATTATTCTGCATTCATGTCATTGCAGCAGAGATTAAATGAAGAGATTCAACAACTGGGCCAGATTTTGCATACGTGTGTATGCATTCAGAACTTATAAAATCCTCACAGAATGCACTATTTTAATTTGCAAAACATTTAAATATTTTATTTTCATATAAAAACATGCATACTATGTACATTTTAATAATATCCTTTACATCTGAAATTCTTTTTTCCAAAATTATGGTGGCAAAAGGCAGTAGCCATGCGTTTGTCAGACAGCATATCAATAATTGTTAATGTTTTAGAATAGTCAATTCCCCAAAAAGGGCAACTCAGCCAGTCTGAAAACAACCAATATTAGTGCTGTGTTGTAGTTCAAAACCTGTTTATTGGAAATAAATTTTTAACAAAATTTGAAGAACGTCTTTCAAGAGTATGGTGGATGAAGTGCCTAGCAGAAGAACTCTCTAATGAATTCAAAAGGACTTACTTCTTG
Source organism: Toxicocalamus goodenoughensis (assembly GCA_032468175.1). NCBI lineage: Eukaryota > Metazoa > Chordata > Lepidosauria > Squamata > Elapidae > Toxicocalamus > Toxicocalamus goodenoughensis. The sequence continues at coordinate 43,328 of JANHFN010003839.1, forward strand.
GCACATATGGTTCAGTTCAATTCTAAGTGCCAATAGATTTGTTTGGAAGATCACATTGTCAGCCTACTGAGAAACATTGGTGACCATTGAAGATGGTCGCTTAAGAATTGATTCAACAGAAAATGGTAATGGCTCATTTGTTGATAATTTTGTTACAACTTGTTTAGTCTCTAGAAAGTCTTTTGCATATCTGTCAATGCTGAATTTGTACTTTTCTCTGAAGGTACACTCTCTATATTTCTTGGATGCCTCATCAAAAGTGGTTTTTAACTCTGATCCCGATTTGTTATGAAGCGTCTGCTGGAATAATGAGTGGAATGGGCTATATTTGGATGAGGGTGGCAGTAGCAGATGCTGCTTGTTGCTTTCTTTGTTGATCTTATTGAGAGGCAGGTCCTGATGAACTGTAGGATCCTTGCCAGAGATCTGTGAAAAGGTCCTCTTAGGAGATGAAAATGCTGACCTCTCATGGGCCTCTCGAGAGATGTTTTGCAGTTCATTTTGAGGTGTCTCAAGTTCCTGAACATGAGGATGGTGCAACGTGTTCTCATTTTTTGACAATGTGATGTCTTGTTCAGAGGTGGGAAAATCCTGGCCATGTGAAGCTTTATTGTCCCAAACTACTCCAGGTTTGAGAGACTGGACTGTGGCAGCATTTAGAAGGCATTGCTGATAGAGAAGGGCATCATTGAGAGGGCCACATTTTGGCCACACCAAAAACCTGGAGGGTAAAGGATATTGCCTGTAAGTGGTGGCAACACTCAAATTTGATGAGATCAGTTCCATGTTCCCTGAGCCTGAATACTGCATAGTCAGATCTAAACAGGTAGGCAGAAAACCACAAAACTCCTTACTGGAAGTTTCAAGCTGATGAGGGTTAAAACTTTTATAAGAATTGTACTCAGGCCCATGTACCATGCGGTTTGGCAGGAAAAAGGCAGCAGCCTGGGTGGCTTCCATCATTTCTCGTTCCTTATATTCCCGTTCAAGCATTATGTTCTCAAGTTCTTTGTCAGCAAAAGCCCGTCTTTTTCTCATTCTGTCGCTAACAGGAGGTGGCAAGGACGAATTCCCTCCAAGGTAAGGTTCTGCTGGAATGGGACGATAACCTTGGAGGGAGAAAATAATTGTTTTAGTAACTAAAAAAAGTGTAAAAAGCGCAAAATGATAAGAGAGTTAATGTACTGTAAAAGAACATGGTCTCTCCCTGCATGATCACTGATGACCTTGAAGATAACGTTTTTGAGTATGGCACTTTGGTGCATACACAGTGCTTTCTTACCCTCAGCAGGTAATTTCAGAGTTTATTTAAAATTGAGGAACAAGAACCTGAATGATTTTCCCCCTTTATCCTGCCTCCCGGTTGACACTTAAAGCAAAACTTGCTAATTACCAGACAAGATTTATTATCAACCTTTGCATCAGATGTTTAGACATCTATTTATAGATGTACAAGTTGTCCTTTTGATAAGATGTAAAAGAAGTGCAAGGAACATGGTGCTTTTTGCCTACAACTAATTACTTTCGCCATATCCAAAGTCACACTGAGCCATCACAGTAATAATTAGCCTATAAATCAGTTTTCATACCCCCATGTTACTACATTAATGTTTCTTTATTATGACACTTATAATATGATTTTGAAATATCTCTATACCTACAACTGGTGCATTTCTATTCTCTAAAGGTGAACCACTATGTACACAGAGGTAAAGATAAAATCCAAGGAGTACAAATCAGAAAAGATAGCATGAAGCATAAGAATGTTTCTACTCCTACAAGTAAAGTATCTTTGCAAGAATGTAAAAACTGAACCAAAAGAAAAAGAAGAAATATAAAGAAATCATTTTGTATAGTTAGATGACAGTCCTATTTCATTTAGCTGGAAATAGAGCTGGAAATAAAGCTTAAATAAAGTCAATGGATTTTACTCCCCAAAAGTATGCACTTTGCAGCTCTGATTTATGGTCCTCATTACACGTACTCCAAATAAATGTATCAACCACAGCCACCATTCAAAAGAACATAGGATTCAAACTGCATATAAAAATAGCATTTGCAGGGGAGAATTTCATATTATACACACATTTTTATAGGGCCATTAAGCATAATTGCACATAACCATAAATAATTTAATGGGATTTTTACCCAAATAAAACATTTATATATGGTATATAGCTGCAGTGCAACATATAAGAAATTTGAATAGAAATGGATTGTTTCTATTACTAATGGATTGTTTCTATTACTAAATTACTAATTTTCTCAACACTACAGAAATTGGGTCAGAGACTTTAGATTTATTAAATCTGTATCAAATGCTAAAGATAAAAAAATAATAGGATTATTGTACTTGGGAAACAAAAGAACTCCACTATTAATGCTTTCAAAAAGGTAATATTATTCAATTAAAATTAACTATTTTAATATATAGTTTTCCTAAGATACAAACATATCTATGGTTTTGACAGAGAAATACTAATTTAACTCCTCAAAATGTCACTTTATGTTTTTAATCAACAATTATATGAATACAAGTTGGGGCAATATGAAGAGTAAGTTTAATTTGCAGGAAATTAACTGATTGCAATCTGTTTGGAATTAAAAAGAAGTTATTCACCGCAATTACTCTATACTTTCTTTTCCTAATTTAACCTGACTATTCCCTTTAAGAGATGGAAAAGTATTTCCATGTGATATTAGCTATTTTTTGAAATCCTCCAATAATATGTAGACTCTGTACTTCTTTGCATAATCTAATCTAGCCCTTATCATAGTTGCCAGAAATTATAATTCAGTTACTGGCTATAACACTGTCATCAATTCATTTCTAAGACAGCATATTTCTATTTTTTATTACAGAATTAAAGTACACAAATCACAATCTAATTAAGAAGATTTTGTTCAAAGGCTATTGAGATTTGTAGTGGTACACAGTCCATGAGTGTTTACAATTGTTTTTCTAATTTTCTTAGTCTTTTTATTACCAAACTGACAGAGGTAAGATGTATATATACTAACACACCAAACAAAAATAATTCCTAAGATATATAAAGACAGGCAACTTCAAAGTGTTGAAAATTATTACCTTCTAAAATGCTTTTAGCCAGCAAACTAGGCGTCCGAACATGTCTCTGGTACACCGTTCTGCGCTCAAAATTAGCCTGTTTCCCTGTATGGCCCTTCTTATCCTAGTAGAGAAATATGGAGGAGAAAAAGAAGTCAGAGAAACTTCATAAATTATGTATATTCTATTTCCAGCAGCATCAATTTCTGAGATTGCAGTTTTGAAAAAAAAAACCAGTACTCTTCATACTCCCTGAATAAAGAGACTGGGGTTTCATCATATTTTTAAATCAATTTAGCAGCTGCATTTATCTCTTTGTAAGTTAGTGCCTTATATTTGGCCATTTGACTATAGTTCAATATATTGTGCAAACTCAGAAAATGGGTTAATTAATCAAGTTAAACATATTCCCATTTTAATGGAATTCCTTCTACTTCAGGAATCTTCCTTTGACTCTAAATACATTTGGAATTTAACTTCTAAACAATTGGCTCAAAGGTTTAAACAAGTTATACTATATAGTTTTATTCCAAGCTCCCAAATACAGACAGCAGCCAATACCAAAGGAGACATATGCTTAATTCTTTCAATTAAATCAAATATATTAAATACCTTTAGCTTTGGCTAAAATATGCAAAATGCATTTATATTTTGCTTAGGAATGATCACAGAAGAAATTGTCAAAATGCATACCATACCATACTATGGGTTGAAAAAATAAAAAATGCCAAAATGCATACTATGCGGTTGAAAAAGTAAAGTGCATTTTCTAACTACTTGTTTGAAAGAAAAATCTTAAGCACATGATACAGTCCCTTAAATACTCTATGACAGACATGATCCTTTAACAAAAACTCTTGATCCAATTTAAAATCGATTTTATATCCAGTTGAACCTATATGTGTTTTCTTTTTAAACTTTAGCTTCTGATATCTTAGGAGTCTTAATTCTGAGGAAATAATAGAAAGAAAAGGACTGTGGTGGAGAAATGTCAATTTGGGTATATTTGTTACAGTCTGGATTCAATTTATTCCCCTAGCAAATTGAAGACCTTACATTCAGTGCTTTCAGGAAACACCGGGGGAAAGAAGTAAATCGGAAGAGAGGTTGCAACTAAAGCTGAGAAGAAATTCCAATGAAATTTGGAACCTGCTCTTCCACAAAAATCCAAATTCAAATACTTGGATCGAAGCTAAATCGGTCTCCCAAAACCGTTAGATTAGGCCAACTAACAGCAGTGGCACCTCGTAGCCAGTTTTAAATCCAAGCAGTCAGTCAGGGCCTTTCGGAGGATAACTGCCCATCAAAATAAATTTGTTTTATTATTAATTTTTTATTATTCTGTTTCCTTTTGGAAGCGAAATTATTACTAAAATTACTAAAATCGCTCTGGCCCCGTCCCAACGCAGCTCCCCGCACCCTCCTGGGGCGGCGCCTCAGAGAGTCGTCGGGGGCTCCGCTCCTGCCCCTCCAACAAAAAAGGAAGCCGGATCGACTCCGCGGCCGCCCCCAGGCCCACCAAGGCCTTTTGCTCGGAAGATCAGCTCCTCCTGCCTCAAGGCCGGCCAACGCCTGCGGACACCTGAGGACCCGCGGACGGGCAACGAGGAAAACCTCCGAGCACAAGTCGCCTTCAGGAGCGAGCGTAGCATGCGCGGGCCCCTTAAGGAAACGCTCCGCCTCCCGGGCCGGGTTCTCTTTCCGCGGAGGGAAAACAAGGCAGGAGAGGATGGGGATAACGGAGGAGTCTCGACCGGAGGGCGGAGGACGGAATCATCCACCCGGGGGGACCAACAAGAGCCTGCCGCCCAGGGACGGGAGGACGGGCGAGGCCGGCCCTTACCTCGGTGGCCTGCTGCCTGCGAAGCGCCACCTGGGCGGCCATGACGCGCTGCCGCTCCACCACCAGCAAGCAGTTGGCACACTGGCAGTCCCGCCAGCGGCAGAAGCGCTTGTGGCCTTTCAGGCAGGACACCACGCCGTGGTTGCGGCAGCGTGCGCATTTAGGCGTGCGGCTAAGCTTGCGGACTGGCTGCTCCCCGCCGCCTATGCCTCCTTCCTCCGCCGCCGGCGACGGCGAGAGAAGCTGCGGCTGAGGCAACCCAGGAAGCCGGAGAAGGTCGCCCGCTGCCCCGGCTTCGTCTTCGTCTTCTTCGCCCTCGTCGTCGTCGTCGCCCTGGTTGTCGTCTTCCTCGTCATCGTCTCCGGCGGCCTGTAGCGAAGGCGCGTGTGGCGCAGGCGGCGGCCGCTCGGGCTCTTCCAGGCTCTCCACGTCGATCTCCCAGGCGTCGGCGGCGGGGCCCACCTGCTGCCCCTCAGCCATGGCTCGCGCCCCGCGGCTCCCGCCTTCTCCTCCAGCTCGCTTCCTGCACGAGAGAGAAAGAGAGAGGGAAGAAAAGAGGCGCGGCGCCCTTGGAACAGAGTCGCGACCTGGCCTGGCTGCCCCTCCGGCTCATTTCCAGCGGCAGCTTTTCCCCCGCCAGATGGACGAGGTTGCTTTAACCGAGACCCGTCGGGGCTGGGGTGGAAATCGGCGAGGGCCACTGCTGAATTAAGTAGCCACCGAAGGGGGGGGGTATAATCCACTCCAGTTCTCGGGGACTTAACCCGGAGGGTTTCCTGGGGGGTAAA
>JANHFN010003839.1:66610-86143 GCA_032468175.1 Toxicocalamus goodenoughensis
ACTCCACTCCACTCCACTCCACTCCACTCCACTCCACGCCACTCCACTCCACTCCATTCTATATTATTTTCATTCTCATTTCATTCTATTCCATTCCACTCCACTCCATTCCACTCCACTCCATTCTATTCCATTTGCAAATGCTTTATGTTAATGAAACAGTGCTTGGAAATCTGGAAGTTGCATCATAGCTATCTAAAGAGGAACAATTAGGGGAACTTCATCTGACTTATTCCACATCCTTCCATTTGTGATGACTCTTCTATCTTCTGCAACACTTTTTTCATTCATTAAAATGAGTTACATTTAAAGCACAGTTGAGGTGAGTTTGGAATGCATTCTCTCTCTCTTTGTAGTCATTTCTCCCTCTGCATGTGAAGGATTTTGGGATGGAGTCATTTTCGGAACAGAAGCTTTCTTGGACTAGTTTAGGATCTCTGGATCTTACCTGAATTCAGGATAATGAAAATCCAATAAATGTTTGTCTTCAACTTTCAGGGATGGGATGTAGTGGTAGGATGTATGTGATATTTTGTGGATCATTGTGTGGACCATCAACCATTCACCATAAACCAACATTTAAAAGATAGAAATAGATGGTATCTGGTTAGAGTTCTAATCAAATTGCTTTCAGGATTATTCTTTTTAAAAACAGATAGTCCTCAATTTATGACCACAATTGAGTCCAGGGCACTTTTTGCCCCACTTTTTTGCCACAGTTAAGCAAACCACTGTAGTTGTTAAATGAAACATGCAATCATTAAGCAAATCTGGCTTCCCCCATCGACCTTGCTTGTAGGAAACTGGATGAGAAGGTTACAAATAGTGATAACTTCACCTGGGAGAGTGCAACTGTCATAAATATATGCTAGTTGCCAAGCACCTGGATTTTGATCACATGACCATGGGGAGGCTGCAACAGTTGTATGAAAAACAGTCGTAAGTCACTTTTTTCCGTGCCTGTGTAACTTTGCATGGTCACTAAATGAATAGTTGTAAGTTGAAGACTGCCTGTAGACACCTCAATGAAAAGAAGTGTGTGGTTTTCTTTTCATTCCAGTGCAGTTGTACAATTGCCAGGAGGTTAGGGGCTCCTGTGCTTAAAGTTGAACTATGAAATCATGACTCAGTACATTATGCAAGGTCTCAGGTGGGGCTTTTAAGCCACTTAACTGTTCCCAAATATAGAAAAAATGTAGTCATTTAATCAGCCTACTACTATACATAATGCTTACCAAAGCATTTCAATAATCTAATAAATGGGATGAATTGAGTTAAGAATGTAGTGCTTTTTATTGGGAAAAAGATTAAAAATAAAAATTAAGTAAGCCATTCTAATTGATGAATTAGGAAGCTATACATATCATAATCTGATCAAAGAGTTTACTCCAGTAATATCAAAGAGAGAAGGCATTTGCCTTTCAAGGTTAGAAACAGGACAGTACAAAATAATTGTGAGAGTAATAGATATAAATCAGCATACCAAAATGGATTAGTAGGACTGCAGATATGACTACCTAGCAATTTCAAAGGCTACCCCCAGTTAAGCTGCAGAATAAGACAAAGAGAGATGGATAGCTTGCAGTAAATATTAAGAATTGCCTTACTACAAGGCTTCTAGAAATTGGAAAGCCAGAGAGAATCACTTCACTTGTTTTAGATTCTTTAACACTCTAGTATTAAGGACTTCCTTGAAGATCTGAATAATCCTTTGATTTTTGAGTGCACCAAGCATGGCAGAAGATCAAGTCTGCCTTAATATGTCTTGGCTATCAATACAACTTGTTTCCAGTCCAAGTGCTAGTAATACACACCTTCAGAAAGAGAAGTTGCTTAAAATGCTTTATGGCTGCCAACAATTAATGCCAACCTTCTCCATCTTGCTTTTGTCCATTTGAATTTGGGGGAACTACAACTTACAGAATTCTTTACATAAAGTATCTGAATGATACCATTACATCAAGTTGGGAATTCTGTTTATTGTGATATCAGTTATAATTATCTTAGATTAAGCATCTTACTATTAAGATGTAAGAAAAACAAAGCATTTACCACTCAAAACCAAATTTAAAATCTTTCTGGCCAAGTAATAAGAATGTTTGCGAACAGAACATCTAACCATTGTGGTTATTATGAAAACAAGTAACAGGTAGATTCATTGTTGGTGGTATCAGCAGTGGCTTGTAATACAAGATGGCAATTACATTGGCAGAGTTCACAATTGTTCAGGTCTTAATTTATTTGCTAAGCCACAATACATTAAATCTGTTCAAAGAAAATATTATCAAGTAACTTACAAATTGTTGTTTTCTCTACTGACCAAGAATATTGAGATGGTATAAAATTTTCTCATCAATGAATTCATTAAAAGGAAAGGGCTTATGATGTTTAGAATTATGCATCCACTAAAATAGCAATTTGGCATGTCAATGCATTCAGAAACAATTTTCTCTCTAATGGCAATCCCCAGCATCCCATAAAAATTGAAGAATTGATCTTATTTTTCAGACCCCAGGATTGCTTCAATTTAAAAATTAATATATTAATCTAGCATCAATCTTTTTTTCTCTTCTGTCTGCCAAAGCACATAAAATAGGAACCATTAAAATGATATAATAGGATATAAGAATCTAGCTCATATTTTAGAATATTGAAGCAAATGTGAATCAAACATGTTAGCTCAACAGATGTTCCACAGCAAGCATATCCAAATTTTGCAGCTCACAGAATTTCCCAGCCAGCTATGCTATATATGCTATATAGCCACTCCTATTCTACAGGTATCAATGCAGACCTCTTGTAAGGACTTATATTGAAATTGGGAGTATTTTTAAATCAAAAACAAAAACAATGAGATATCAAGCATGAAAAGAAGAAATATTTTAAAAATTGCCTTATTTGAGACTGACTCTTTGCTCATTACAGCTTCTCCATCCAGCTGCGATAGGGCCTGGTTTCTAGTTTCAGCTGCAGTGTTTGGGAATTCTGAAGACTGCAGTTCTTATATTACTGTCTGGTTGGAGGCCTGATCTATTGTGGCAGGCAAAATGTCTCCTGCATCTTGGACAGAGATGTTTCTCCTCATCTGCTACCACATCCTTTACAGTTGGAGACTTAGAAACTAAGCTCTTCTCATGTTATTTATTATTCCACTTTTATTATTTATACGAATAACTCAAGGTGGCAAACATATCCTACAAACCTTCCTCCTCCTATTTTCTCCACAACAACAGCCCTGTGAAGTGGGTAGGACTGAGAGGGAGTGATTGGCCCAAAGTCACCCAGCTGGCTTTCATGGCTGAGGTGAGACTTGAACTCACTGTCTCCTGTTTTCTAGCCTGGTGCCTTAATCATTAGGCCACACTGGCTCTCTTGCATAGTAAAATGTCCGGAAGCCAATGAAAAATGGCAACATTTTTTTTAACAAAAAAACCTTTTTGTTTCTTCCCTTTAATGTAAAAAGTCAGGACTATCTATGTAGCTCTTATGAAGCCGGGAAATAGGAAACAAGAATCAACTGCTAAAGAATAGAATTTAGTCCACTTGCATTTCAGAGATGGGACAGACACATTCAACCTGAATTGGGGAGCTTGTATTGCTTTTCTATCAAGAATTACCTTGCTTCCTTGGGTCACCCAGGTGTGGTCTTTGTATCATTTCCATCAGCAGCAGAAAGTTGTGGGTTGTAGTTTTAACTAACTTTTTTAAAAGTTTCAAAAATACAAAATAGAAAATCCTCATGGTTCTTCTTCTCTACTGTATTTTAAAAAACATATTACAGTGTATTTAGGTTTAGCTTTTTCTTTTATCTTTATTCTAGTTTCTGCTGCTATTAAATTGCTTTGTCAATAATTTTATTCTGGCTCCCATGAAGGTGAAATGCAAGCATTTTTTTCAGAATGCACAGATGAACATCGATGTTACAAGTGTCTCACTCTTGCAATTTCTTGTTGTCAGAGACTGTGAAGCAAAATGTGATATATTTGCTCTTTATAGCTAATCTTTCGACTCAATTTGGGCACTTAAAGCAGTGAATATTCACTCTTTCTCACTCTGTATTGAATTGTTGTGAAATGGAATATGTTAATGACTCTAAGCCATGCTCTGTTACTGAAGCAAGAAGCAGACCAAATTTTCAGCATTTTCCATGCAGACATTAACTGTGGCTCATGGTACACCGTCATTTATTTATACTCCTATTCCATTTGTAAGGTTAACACCATGGAAAATAAATTATACGGTTTCAACTCTAATGCTAGAAAAGGTATAGCCTTATAATCTGAATCCCAGCAATAATACAGCAGATAGCATTAATAGGAACTGCATTTATTTTTATCTGGAAAATATAGTCCAAAGATTACAGCACCCATCACAGAAATATTGATGGGTTTAGGACAACAGTTCCAAAGCATAATCATGTAAGCATATTATAAACTTTTAATGTAATAAGCTATCCTTCCCAAATCTGATCATTTCTAGGTTGTTGAAACTATAACTCCCAGGATTCTCATATTTTTAGGAGGTTTTTCACTCCCTCCCTTTCTCAGCTCAATCCTCTTTCTCTTTTGATCCTGTGTAGTTTAGGTACTCACCACAATGGAAGAGAGGACACTGCAGTCTTTTACCAGTAGATGGTCTTAAATAATTTCTATCACAGTCTTAAAATTACTAAAATTACTTTTCTTTTGCGCATCTTTATATCTCCTGAAAAAAGTTGTATTCATAATTTCAATATTTCTTTTTTTAATGAATCCTTTCTTCTCTATAAAGCTATCTGCTTCTCAACAGCTAGATGTGAGTTAGTGTGTCCCTCAGCTAAAAAATAAAAGAAGATAAAAGAAATGTGTGCATTGTTTCATCACACTGCAACAACATCCTGAATTTATCTCCTCCCAAACTTACTATTTGGCTGTATTTTTTTTACATGTTCATAGAAGACTCCTACATAGGAATCAGAATAGTTTCAGACAAATTTTTCCAAGAAAATAAGATAATTCAAACAATTCCCCAAAGATCCAATGAATTTAGAGAAATGAAAAAGGTAACAGTTCTTGCAAAGCCTGAAAACAATAACTCTATCACCAACATATGTGACTGCATTTGTATAAATGTATTTCTTGTTTTAATGTAAATATACTTCTCTGCCTATAATATTACATTATATGTCTCAAATGTTACTTACCCCCATTAGTTATACAGTATTTACATCTCATGTTCAAGGCAAGAGACCCTAAAATTCCATTCAGGACAACCTATCTATAAAGCTAAGCTGACTTTCTCCAAATATAAATGACAGGTAAAAATCAAGATCAGCATAGAGTTTATTTTTCCCCAGAGTCCTTAGCATGCTACATTAACCTGACAATTTTAATTCATGTGTTCATTTTTTTCCACAAGACAGTTTCATGCAACTTACAGCTGTTATTTACTTTACATTGACGCTATAACATTGTTTCATCAAGCCATGTGAAAAGCATAGGATTTATGGTGCCTCCAAAAAGTATCTCGGTTGGAACCACTGTGGGCAGTTCATTCTTAGTCTTTTTATGACTCATGGGTATAACACCAAGACAGTGGTGGTCATAAAGCCAGCAAGGTCACTGCTTAGTCCTCTTGCTATTTAATTATTTGCTTTTTAGATGCTTATTTATCCTGAGGAGTCCTTCTGTTGAACATGGCATTCAAGACAATATCAACATTCCCAGTGGTGTAAAAGATAAGACATATTTGCTCTTCTTTAAATTTTTACAATCCCCCACAATTTATTACATGTGTGTTTAATTTTTTTTCAGTAGTAACATTCAGCACTAAAGCCATGAAATAGTAACTATTTGGCATTTTTCAGTGAAGTGCAAGAAATAAAATAAATTATGTCTTTATTGCTTACAGATAGTAACAAGCAGAGTCACTTTTTTTTCCTGACCCACCGTTTCTTTTGGTTGAAGTCCAGCATTTCTACCACATTGAAAAATGTTGTGGCAAATAATCATTTTACGAAGATGTGTTTAATATTCTAGAATCTGAGGAATCAGATCTTTCATCATAGTCATCTTCTGTATAAATGGGTTGTTTTGCCACAATCGGACATCCATCCTCTTGGAGTGAGATTCTAGGATCCTCCGATGGGCGTGTGGGAAGGACTGGAGAACTTCGGAAGACTGTGGCAGAATTAGCAGAGAAAGGGCTGACATACTGAGACCTCAGTTGATACTGCTGCTGAAGGGTCATGGTGTTCCACAAAGTAACATCGTTGGGTAGAAATGGACTGGACTGGTTTCTTGCCAAAGTATTCCTCAACATCAATGGATACCGAGGAGGTTGTGGGAAGGGATGCTGTAACGGAACAGCCAATGGATTTGGTACAACATTACTAGTATCTGCAGAAAACCTCAGTGAGTCTGGGACTCGAAAAGCTGACCCTACAGACCATTTTGAAGAGGAAATAGGATAGGAGCTCAGAGTGTGTTCAAAAAGGTGCCCATTCGAAGGCAAAACCAGGCCTTCTGACTCTGCAGAAGTTCTGTCTCCTCCCCCTAGGGAGGATCTGCTTGACAGGAGGACCTCAACGGCACTCACCAGGTCACCCCCACAGCCTTTCAAGATTAATTCAAGCACAGTTGGCTTTTGATTGGGGAATATTTTCTTTAACACTTCAAGGGGTGGCCGGTTGGCTTTTAAGCCGAATGGCAGAGAAACTGTCCCTGATGGGCCTTCAATCAAGAAATGGTTCTGTTCCGGTTGATACTTGGGGCTCTCGGGCCTGCTGTCAGTGCTCCCACTGTTTTTCTGGACTGCATAACCACCCTCATCAACGGAAACTATTTCAGGGCTCTCGGGAGCGAAGCTGCTCTTGGTCTTGGTCACCTCTGGAGAACTCCTTTGGTCTGTATCTTTGTCACTGTAGGCCTCAGTACTGTCTCCTCCACTGACGTCACCCAGTCGCTCTTCTGTCATGTCTATAAAACAGAGGACAGCTTAGTTATGCCACTGAGTACAAAGACATTATCATTTCTGTGTACATTTTTTTAAGTATTACAAGCACTGGATCCTTGAGATTATAAATTAATGGTTCTATATTACAAGTATTTAAAAGGCATTGATTTATAACAGAGACATTTAATCCATTTATAATTACTTTGGCCCTTTTATTTATTTTCTAGAAATTACGCTTTACTTATACCACAGGCCACAATCACAAATAAATTGGAAATGAAAATAAGGAAATCATGTCCCCATTTGCTACTTCCCATAGCTCTTGTTGAAGATCACTTACCTATTATACCACTACAATATGTTCATGCAGTTACATAACTAAGAATAAACCAACTGTATCACTGAAGCATTTTTGGTTCATTTATGAAAAAAAACTGAGGCAGACTAGAATCTGTGATTTGTTAACACCAAATGGTTTTCAAAGGAATTATAGTTTTTATTTTAGTCAAAGTCAACTGAGGAAAAAAGTATTATTTATTTGTGGTCCATGGCATTGCTGTGATAAAGTAGTCTATCAATCAGCCATCACTAAATCCAGATGAGAATCTTAAAACTTTGGTCACTCTTGTCAAAACATAGGTCAAAGGCCACCTGGAAGCATCCTGTCTGGAAAACATGTATGTTCTCATCTTTATTAATTTCCAAAATAATTGTTCCACATTTCTGAAACCTCATCACGGTTCACCAAAGGGAAAGGAAGGAGAAAAAGACAGCTAAAGTAAGATTTTTTTTTCTTCCAGAATGCTTGTCTGATGAAGAATTCTTAAATATTAAAAGGTTTCTGTATCATTTAATAAACCCCAGATTGGTATTAATAAGGGCTAGAGTTCTGTTGATTTGGGATTGTCTTTTCTATGCATTTGATTTTTATATCTGCTGTAATTAATTTTGAAATAGTATTTTTAAAAAAATCTCCTTGACTATTTTGCAATTTCATTTATCCTCACTTACATGACTTGATGGAACTTAACAAATAATAAAAAATAATAAAATAAAATAAAATCACAAAGCAAAACAAAAACCAGCCAGATAAATTAAGATTACATACTAATCCTAAATGTTGTCTTTATTTGATTTTTCTGTGCAATTCACCAAGCCACACCTCTCTTGAGAAAACCACAGACAACATGAATGAGTTCTGTTGAGTGAAATGTCCTGTAGCATGTTTTCCTAGACACTCCTTCATTTAAGCCTATGTTCTTGGATTTACTTCTTGCTACAACAAAGTAAGCAAGAAATGGCACAAAAGAAATAACAGCTACCTGAAATACACTTGTTTTACACACTAGATTGAATATTCAGTCTCATGTTGTTTGCTGAGACTCCACTCATTTGTGGCAGGCAAAAAAAACCCCAGAAACTAACAAGCAAGGGGGAAAAACCCTCTAGGATACACATCTATTACATGAATAACTATAAATTATACACTTTATATCATAATATTTACACGTAAATCCTAAAAATGTTAATATATCAATTCCCCTTTCCTTCACCTTTAGGTAACTTATTCTAAACATTCTAGACTAGAGACTGTTTCTAAGTAGTTTACCATTTTAATTTTATGTAAAAATGATCTGGAGATTCAATATATCTATCGTTATTACAAAGAGATATCTGTTTATTTATTTATTTAAAGAAAGTGGGAGGAGAAAGAGAAGATTGTAACTAAAGTAGTTTTTGAAAACTAAATAGGCATGCTTGTATATTTGTAACCAAGACAAAATAATTTTTTCATCTGACTCTACCAATTTTTCACAGCAGAATGTATAAATGTTCATGTTGCAGTAGATAGAACCAAACTTAAATGGAACAAGAATAAATATTTTATTACAGTTTTAAAATGCCAAATCTTTCAGGTGAAGATTTTGTGTTTCAGGATTCAATTAACATTGCTTTGAAAATGTTCACATTTGAACGTAATTTTGCTATCTGAACTACACCTGCAGAATTCCAGATCTGTTTATCAAATCATATTCTATGTTTTTAAGCCTATGTTAAAATTGCAAGTCATCTTAAGCGTTGGTCCAAATCTCAGACATTATCTCTTTTTTCCCTTCAAGAATCTACCTCACCTTCTGGATCCACACATGCCTTTAATTCACATGTGTAACTGCTTTAATTTTATATTGGCTAAAACTGAGCAAGAAATCCCCTTCAGGTTTTGTCCATGTCCCCAGCAGTCTCCCACAGCAAACCAGATCATCCCTTTTCATTCAATCAAACTACCTGAAAAGATGTCTGCAATAAGTCACTCAAACATGGGAATTTGAATAAAGGTAAATCTGTATATCTATTCTGGTCCATTTGCCCTTTTTTGATGTTTAAATTAATGAGGACATGATTTGCTGCTTTAGACAACTTAGTTCAATAATAATTTCCTTCTGAGAATGATCACTTATGTAGAATATATATGCAGATAGTATAAAGCAGGCCGCCCAACCTTGGCAACTTTAACACCCATGGATTTTAATTCCTAGAATTCTGTGGATTCTATGAATTCCCCAGCCAGCCAAATTCACAGGTCTTAAAAAGTTTCCAAGCTTGGATAATCCTGATATAAACATATACGTCATTTATTTGATTTTGGCTTTATGTGTCATGTGAACCCAGCCATTGTGATTTGTAATCCATGTTTCCAGCTTCATTTATTGTGTAAATCCAGCCTGTTGTAGTTTATTCAACAATCCACACTTTGCCCTGCCGCAATTTAGCATGGTGTCTGAACCCCAGTCAGAAAATCTTGCAAAACATATAAAAGAGAAGCTGGGCCTCTGGTTGGAGCCTGACCATCCATCATCCAGCAGCAGCCGCAGCAGCCTAGCCCCCTGGAGCATGCAGGGATCTTTGACGGATGGAGATGTCCTCCTCCCTTCTCCTAAGTCGTTAAGCAGAAAAGTGCTGACTAGCTGGGCAGGGAAGAATTTCTCATCAATGTGCTTTGATTGTATTTGTTAAAGAAAAGGCCTGTTGCCTGGTAACATTTCACTTGAGCCTGACCTGCTCCAAAAGTTATTGCTTGCCCAATTCGATTTACATTGTCCTCTGTGGTGATTACTGTAATCTTTTAAACTGGGAGGTTCATGCATCAGTGGGGAAAAAGTTGCGTGTTTGTCCCCCTCAGATTTATAACCTTTGAAGAAGAGTCAGACAAGGCAGCCTGTTTCCTCAAGCAATGGAGAAATCAATGCAGCCCTCAAACCTTTCGTGCCCAGGAATGTTGCCCGCACGCAACATGTTAACACCACAACCTCACACGATGTTTAGGTATCCACAAACAGAAACTATGGGAACCATCCAATGAATCAAGCAACCCGGCACTAGAGACTATATTGCAAAGACAACCACCTAAGTGAAGGATGAGTACAGACAGAGATAACTTGGCAGGAAACTGAAAACTAACACGTCATATATATGTACCCACCAAATCTTTGAGCATTTAAATCTCATTGATTTCAACGTGTGCTTACATTTCTCCCAGGGCAACAGGCTGGCCTCCAGATGGCTATTAGCCAGCAGAATGACAGTGGTAATCGACTTCCTTGGAATTGAGAAAGGAGAACTCAACTATTCCTCGGGTTAGGGAATGAATTTTCACCACTGCAATTGTAAGAAATGTTCCATAGAACCAACTATCATGGTACAGCTTTGATTGAAGGAAATATTTTTATGCCATCTCATTAATTACTTTCTGCTAGTTCTAATTCTCTGGGGATTCTGCTCTTAAAGATTCTCTGTTCTTAAGGATTGGGTCAGGAATCTTCACCCATTCAATGAAATCAATGAAATAAAAATAACCCACCCAAATGCTAAGGGAATTGTGTTACATACTTTTCTTTTTGAGTAAGTTTTGGTGTGAACTGAAGTATTTTGTGTAATCCATCTTTATGTATGGCGCTCATCATGGAAGATGATAAGGTTTGAACAGTTCTGATATGATCACTGATATCTATCAAACAAGAGCAGGAATAAACCAGGTTATTAAATTTCCAATTTGTTCCAAATTATCCTTTTCCCATTTAGGTCTACTGGGAAAGGCAGAGACTTATTTCAAGAGAAATGCAGCAAATAATTACAATATTACTGTTGCTCTGAAGCAACAGTATAACAATACACCACCACCTGAAAAGGTTCCTAATATATTATTTCCCTTGATTTTAGCTAGGGAAAACCAGGAGAGAAATGCTAGCTACATTTGCTTTCTGAAAAAGGATGTCACTTCTAAGACCACAAAACTACTCTAATAGCTTCCTTCCTAATCTCCAGCAGCAGGACAGGATCTTCTTCACTGCCCAAGTTACAACTCTACCTTAATGGTGAGGGAAATCACTACACATATATAGCTGCTCAAACACTGTTTGCCATTAATTAAAATTCTTCCTTCCATTTGATGGGGAAATGTTGACATCCAGAAGCGTCTGATGCTGCTGGCAAGGAGTAAGTCTTGCCCGCTTGTGTGCAAACAGATAATGTGTAATTGTCAAATCTGAGTGCTTCTATTTTTATGAAAAAATAACCACCGAAGTCCATTGAAGTAAATATGCACCTTCAAATTATGGATGTTTGGAATAGAATTTAAACTCCTAAAAACGTGCAGCAGGGTTGTTTGCTTGCTCAGGAGGAAGCCTAATAAAAATAAAGGAAACTGCAACAATTTTGTGCAGGTGGATTTAGTCTGTTGAATCCCATGAGATTGTCCCCAGGTAAGGCCCACAGCACTGCAGTCTCTTCCCTCCACCCATTGGCATGATCAGAATGGGGGCTTAGCTGACCAGACACTTTTTATAAAAGATTAAATGGAGATTCCAAACCAGGGGTGGCAACTATGGCAACTTTACAACCTGTGGACTACAATTCCCAGGACTCTGGCTCAGGAATTCTGGGGGTTGAAGTCCTCAGGTCCTACCCTGTTCCAAATATTTCTTTGGAGATGGTGTGTGTGTGTGTGTGAGAGAGAGAGAGAGAGAGAGACAGACAGACAGACAGAGAGAGACAGAGAAAGAGAGGGGGGGCGCTGGAGGGAGGGAGGGAGAGGGAGAATGAATCCCTTGAATATGTCTCCTCTGAACACTACATTTATTCCCCAAACGTCCTATTTTCTGCAATTAAGGCCTCCCACAGCATTTAAATCCGTATTTATTGGGGAGATGGAGGAGGGAGAAAATCCAAAGGCATAAATGAAAGAATCAGATGTGGGAACAGGTTTGGGGTTAACAATTTGAATTCTGGTACGCGCATGTATTTAGTTCAAATTTTGCACATAAGCTCCAGTTATATGAATCGCCAAAAGACAACCGTTTTGTCTACATTTCGATACTTTAATAAACGGTGGAAATGGGAATTTGCGGAGATCGGTTCAGAGTCGGGGAGAAGAGAAACCTGGCGGGAATCATTCCCCGGAGTGTATATTATGGCTATTTGGGGATAAGGTGCGGTTTGTTAATTTGGCTTGTCTTACTAGACGGGCAGCGGCTTTTGTTCAAGGTTTGCGGAACGACCCGCAGCCTGGGACTGAAAACCGGGCTGGGCAGGACCGGAAAGCAGGAAATGGAGGCGTTCGCCCAAAGCTTCCTAAGACGCACAATTAGTTTACGCAGAACCCCAACGCCCACCGGACTCGGAACAAATATTCTGGGACAAGATAGAATTTGCACGCAAAATGTATAAGGTCGCCTTTGGGCCTTTTTGGTTTTCATGGATAAAAACAACCGATTCGCCGCTCAGCTTTTGGAAAAGAGACAGCAACACCCCAGAGGTGTTCCAGGATCTGTTTCGGGCGCTGGAAGAGTTCCTGATTGGCGCTTCGCCTCTCGACAGGGAGGTGGAGGACGAGGCGCTGAGAACAAAGTTCCTGACACAAACAGCCTAAAATGTGGTAAACTGTAACATCTAAGAAAGTGCACTTCCGCGTTTTGGTCCCATACATACCCTCAGACATAGAGAGAGAGAGAGAGATTCCAGCTATTTTTGTTTTCATCTTCCCAACCGTAATCATTCTACATTTTGCGGCAGAGAAAAGGTTTCGGAACAAGGCGCGAGGGAGAGGCGGCGTGCGGCTCAGGGTCCCAAGTTTAAGCTTCAGAAATCCGCATCCCTCCAAACGCACGCAGGAGCAAGGTTTACACAAGGTGGTTAACCTGGTGAGTTCATTAATCTTTTCTTTGAACTCATCAAAGGAGCCCCGTCACCGCGCTAAGACACCTTCCCCTCCCGCCCAGCTCGGAACAACTGGAGCATTTTGTGTAAAGGTTTGCAAGTCGCCGAGGCCATATATATATATATATGCCAGAGGTCCCCAAACTTGGCAACTTTAAGACTTGTGGCCTTCAATGCCCAGAATTCTCCAACTCCCAGAATTCTGGCTGGAGAATTCTGAGAGTTAAAGTCCACAAGTCTTAAAGTTGCCAAGTTTGGGGACCCCTGGTATCAGCCTTCGAAAATCGGGACGGGTCGCCGTCGACTTGGCAGCGAGCCTGCAGCCCTATGTGGGGCCATCACCAGCAGGTTTCCATCTAAGTAGAACCGCTAACCTGGTTCAATCGCGAGCCCTACTTTCCTTAACCGTGGTTGGCCGCCCGTCCCAAAATCGGAGGAGTTCATTCATATGATGGCCCAAGCCAACGCTTGAAATACCACACAACGTAAGCAAGTGAAGAAGGGCTCGCTATTTCGCCGGTCAGTTGTGCTCTGGGAACGCGGACCAAGACTAGTCCGATTCCAGGAGAGGCGTGGATCTGGCCAGCAGCGGCCCACCACCTTCTTCTCCTGGCGCAGACTTCGGGGACGCTGCTGGCCAAAGGGTGCCCCAGCTCCGAGTCTTCACCCACAAGCACCTCCAGGGTCGCTTACCCTCGGCAATGGGTGGCTCCCGGCTCGTCCCATTGCTTCTTTCAGCCTCGCTCAAAGCGTCCTCCGACTCCAAACCCCAACATTCCCAACCCCGCTGTCTGAGGACCCTGGGAACTGGAATCCTTGCCCCGACAAGTCCCACGCCGCGTTTCTCTACAAATGTTGGGGGTTCCAGCGCAACGAAGAAGGTTGAGGTCCCTGCCGGCTCCTCCCGAGGCCAGGGAGTCGGTGGGGATCGCTGGGGTCTCGGCAAACCTAGGCCGGACAGGAGTACGGCGGCTCGGACACAGGCTTTGTGGACAGTCATCCCGGGGTTAGGGCCCGGTGAACTTAGGGTCTGTTCAACGGGGCCTTGTGTAAATCCAGCCGATGGTCTTCCGAGAGTGAGGAGGAAACTATCTGGAAAGAATCTCACGCCTTTGACAGAGGCCCAGAATAATGGAAGGAGTAGGGTTTTAAAAAGCAGCCCCATCTTCTGAGAGCAGCCTCGATTGGAAAACCTAGTGTGGTTTAACTGGTATGATTCAAAATGTGGGGTTGGGGGGGGGGCGCTATCCCTTCCTCCGGAGTCCGACCCAGCAGAGAATTGGTTTGACACTTTTACAGCCCTGTAACTCCCACCCCCATTCCCATCTGAACTAAGGGTGGGTTTTCTGAAGTCAGCAAAAGTTGCTATGAAGCCCCAAAAAATCCTTCCAGGTGGACACTGAGAGTTTGGTAGGTGGCACTAAATGAAGTCGGGGTTGGGAGAGGGGACCTTTCTTGTAGACCGGGCAGGGCCTTCTCCATGGCTACCTGGTGTTGGTGGAATTCACTGGTGCTAGAAAAGTTTTTCGGGATTTATCCTTTCTCACTGCAGTTATCTAGAGAAAAGGTTGGTTTCAATCCTCACCACTGATTTGTCTATATCTATTATCTCTTGCTATTTTATCTTTTTTTTTCTCCAAACTTTAGACCTTGTTTATACTGATAATAGCCTGAGCTCAATTTCATTTTTCTTTATTTAAATGCATAAAACGGGATATTAAACAATAAGTGCAATAATTAATTCAGATGTGTAATAATGAGAGGCTTTCCTCAAAATTGCAATAACTATTACAGCCTTATCTTGCTTCTTTCTCTTTCTTCATCTATTTCCTCTTTCTTTTCTTGCCTACATAATGTCAACCAGCTCCACAGTGTCTACTCAAAAGATCCACTGAGATTAACAAACATTGCTCCCAGGAAAGCATGAGAACGAAGTTGCAGGTTAGATTCTTTTACATGCCTTTTAATGCTTTCCTGAAAACATGGATGAACCAGGACCAGCATTAGAAAGACAACAGGAAAAGGTCTAGAGCTGCTTTGCAATCAAAAGTTAGCATCAGGATGACTTCGGTGAAATATTCATGTTGATTCATATATTCTTATAACACTCTGATCAGCAGAAAAAGATATTTATTTTCATGATTTTTTTTTTAAATAGTGGGAAATAAGAGATTATTAGATGAAGCTAATACTCATAATTCCCACTGTAGAAAGCCTCTGGTACTCAAGTAATGATGGTGTATTTAATAAGCAAATCATGTTTACATAAACCATGGCTAACTGTATATGATACCAGAAAGAGCTGTTAAGGTAGGAAACAAGTTTACTAACTCATTGCAGGGCCAAATGTAAAGTCCTTGGAATTTTCCAGGCTCATGAGTATCTAACATACTTTCTCACAGGATTTAGTAGGACTTGGCAGGTCTGTTTCTTTTAGACTTTAATTTTTATGGATCCTTTTTTTAATTGTCCAGGGATTGATTTTCTGTTTCCACTAAGTTTCTGCAATGGGAGAAGAAAGTATCTTTTTTTAAAAAGCTTTCTATAAACGCTATCTGTGAAGTAGATCCATTCTGATTTTTTCAGATATACAATGCAGCTAAATGAGACTGATTGTTGTTGTCCAATAGTTCGAACAGAACTTTCAAGTTCGAGGTTGGTGAAAGAGGAAATTCAGTCATGAATATTGTTCTGAAACAGATTCTCAAAGCACACCTGGCTTGAGAGTAAAGCTGCCTTTAAACCAGGGTAACTCCCAAAGGGCTCCATGGACTGTTTGAGGGGACTTCAAACAGATCTTGCAGAACTTAGTGTCTTCCTAAGAATCTTTTTAAAGATGGTTTCCATAGCAATTTAGGAGCCTGGGTTCCAGAAAGAGAAGTCAAGAACCACTCTTAACGTTTAATACAAAAAGCCCTTTTAAGAAGGGCTTTTGGCCTGCCATGGCAAAACCACACTATTTCCAAATCCTTCAACCTTTGACAGTGGAGAGTACTTCCGAAGGTTGACTGTCAGGTTGACTGTCGTCCCAAGATCTGATAGAAATGAAAATAAAATAGAATACCTCTACATTGGTCATTGACCAGAATAATAAACAGCTTTATAGTAGGACTTAGTGGCCAGGGCTCAGATGGAAAATGCATACTTTTAAAAATTATTATTAAATCCTGAATTACTCTCCTTAACTTAAAAGAGGCTGCTGCCAAAGTGACACGAAGAGCATCCAGAAGTAGTTGGGATGACAGAGTACCAAGAAAGCAAGAGCTCCTGAGATGGCAAGGCTGGTCCCTTTTCTCCATGCCCACTAGAAGCACTGAGGCTAGGTTCACACATTACACCAAGCCCCAAATGGTTTTAGTTTACCTTGTGGAACCACCACAGGTCCACTGCTTGAACAGCTCACCAAATCACAAACTGTATTAAGTTGGTTGGTGTCACAAGCCAGTCTAAGTCAAAAACGAAGCAATCCAAATCAGGGATTTTCCGGCTAGGTGCACCAGGCCAAAAACATCCAGGATTTCAAAAGGGAGGCTTTAATTCTTCCTTTCCAGACCCTTCTCAAATTGCTTCTCACCTAGAAACCCCCGTGGTCTGATAATCCGCCGGTTTCCGGAGAACAGCGCCAGGTAAAAGCTTTGGGGAACCAACTCAGAAGTCAACTTTTCCGATTCCATCTTCCGAGGAGGAGCTGCACTTAACCTGCGATCTTGCCTTGAAGCTTGGAGCAACCGAGGGGCTTCATCACAGCCCGCTACAACCACGCACGGATCGGTTCCCTTTTTCTACCGTGGAAAGCGTCGCATCTCTGAAGAAACGGCAGGAGGGCATTCAAATCTCCCGAGATAAAAGCGAGAAGCTCCCCTGCAGAGGAGGAGGAGGCCTTAGACTTGGAGACCATCCCGGTGGGTGCAGAGTTAACCGCTGCTCTTCGGGCGTGGATGGAGGTGCTGCCCATTTCCTCTCCCCCCCCCCCGAGACAGGGAAGAGGACGGAGCCTCGCTTGTTAGGCTGCCTCCAAGAGACCCTTTCTGGGCCAGAGAGGGGAGATGAGATGCTCGCTCCCCGCTCAACCTTCCACCGGCTCTGCGGTTGCGGGGCTGATGGAGTCGTCTCCCGGACCGGCGGGCCGGACAAGGCTGACAGCGGACAAAAGCTCGTGTTGCCAGGCTGTTGGCCTCCGAGCGTAAAACCAGCTCGGGGCCTCGGGCTGCTTTCCACCCGCAGGAGAGCGAAAAGCGGGGCAGGAGGCAGCGGCGCCCGCGGGTTGCGCTCCAAGTCAACGTGCAGCTCGGAGGCGAAGGAAAACTCGGGCCCAGCCGTCCAGTCCGCGAACCAGCGAACCCAAGAAGATCGCCCCCCTCCCCGCGAAACTCGTAAACCTAAAAGACGCCGGCCTGATTCCTCCCCCCTCTTCGAGACCAAACATTGGGCTTGTTCCTGCCCCCCCTTCTTTCCGGACCGGAGAAAGGAGGAACAGCCAATTCCCACAACACTGTCAACTTATTTACTAAGTGTATTACTATTAGTCCTCTCATCCTTCCTAGTACCTCTCTCTTCCCACTTATGATTATAACCGTGTTGCTTGTACTTTTATATTGTTATTGTTTATAATTATATAAACAATTTATATTGTTTTATTTGCAAGTATGATTTGATTGCTTATTTAGTATCCTATGATTATCACCAAGTGTTGTATCTTATGATTCTTGATTGATGTCTTTTTTCCTTTATGTACACTGAGAGCATATGCGCCAAAGACAAATTCCTTGTGTATCCAATCACACTTGGCCAACAAAGAACTCTATCTATCTATCTATCTATCTATCTATCTATCTATCTATCTATCTATCTATCTATCTATCTTCCTACCTACATCTCTACCCATCTATCTACCAATCTTCCTACCTACCTAACCTACCTACAGGTAGCTCTTTCCCGAGGCCCTAATTGCGGACCCCTCCACGAGCTCTCCCGGCATGAGAGGCCGGGTGCTCCACTGTGGAGACTGAGCTCGACTTGGGTCGCCGATCCTTTCATTTCCCTGCCTCGTCGAGAGTTTCCTGGCTCCTTCCCTGAGCCCGCAGCAGCCGCGCCCACTGGCCGAGCGCTGGGCTCGAAAAGCGGCCGGACGCCACCCCGGAGCTGGGGCTCTGCCTTCCGTTCAAGAGACGCCCGAGACACCCAACCGCCCGGCTCTTGCTCCGCTCGAGGGATCAAGCCCACCACCGACAGCCACCCCGCCCGTCCCACAAGCACCTACCTGGTTTGTTGAGTGGCGGCGGCGGCTGGAGGACGGCGGCGGGTTGCTCGGAAGCCCATCTCAGGGCGGCGGCGGCGGCGGCGGCCAATTCCATCGGGGGACGGTGGGAGGCGCCGGCCGGGCCCTCCGCGGGACCGGGGACGGTGGCAGGCGCTGCTCCGGGGTGCCCGGGCGGCGTAGCAGAAGCGGGCGTAGGAGCGGCGGCGGCAGCGGCGGGCAGGGCGCGCAGAGTGTCGGGCAAGAGGCTCTCCAGGCTCTCGTTGGCCTGCTGGCGGCGCAGCGCCACCTGGGCGGCCATGACGCGCTGCCGCTCGATGATGAGGATGCACTTCTCGCAGGTGCAGTCCTTGAAGCGGCAGTAGCGCTTGTGGCCCTTCAGCCAGGAGAGCACGCCGTGGTTGCGGCAGCGCGCGCACTTGGGCGTCCGCTGCAGGGGCGCCCGGGCCGGCTGAGCCACCGGGCCGCCCATGTACAGGTACGGGGAGCCGTAGCCGTTCATGGCGGCCCCTCAGCCCCTCCACCCCGGCCGCTAAGCCCGCCTCGCTCGCGCCGGGGCCATGTTTCGGCGGCCAAACGCGGCGGCGCTGCCCCGGCTCTGCTGGCGCCGAACCAGGCGCTGAACTCGCCTCAGCTCAAGTGCAAGTTGGGTCGGCGGCTCCCTCGCCCCCGCCAGCGCTTCCCCGCCTCTCAGACGAGGCTCCTCCTCCTCCTCCCGGCCGAGGCCGCGGCGGCGCTTCTGGCTTTCCCCCCTTTTGCCAGCGCCAATTCCCCCGCCCCTCTTCGCCTCGCACATACCCTCACACATACACTCCCCCCACTTTCCTGGAAACAGGTGGACTCGCCCACTGCGCCGCTTTCCTCGCCGAGGCCGGTTGTTCCTCGAAAGCTCGCGGGGGTGGGGGGGGGGAAGAAGGGAAAGAGCCACTTCGAAGGGGGCGACGGGGGTGGAGAGAGCGAGGCACCCAGTGCGTGCGCGCCTGTACATGAAAGCCACGGATGTTGTACGTTGCTGGCGTTGTCCCTTCTGGATCGGGACGCGACTGGCTCGAATCAATGGCCTCGGCCAAGAATTGTACTGCGTCGCCAGGGGTCCCTAACCTTGACCAACTTTAAGACTTGTGGACTTC
>JANHFN010003839.1:94796-115708 GCA_032468175.1 Toxicocalamus goodenoughensis
AGGGGCTTAATTTCCTTTCATGCCTATAAAACATGCTGGGACTTCCTATTGGGGGAGGCCGTATTGTTGGAGAAACAGGGTAATTCAGGGAGAAGCCATGCTTATTCTATCGACATATGGTCCCAAATTCTATAAAAGTATAAGAAACAGCATTAGCAATTATAACAAGATTGAAACTGGAGGTATATTTTGCACATTTCTGTGTGTGGGGGGGGAAGTACTCCCAGAAGTACTAAATTCTAGTTGTCAGGGCAACTGTCTCTCCCCCAACTAAGTGATTGCCTCTTTCTTGGAAGCCCAACAGTAGTGCTGTACTGAATTTGTTTTTCAATTTCTCAAGAGTTTTTCTTCCATGCAAGGAAGGTTCTCTGTTTTTTTCTATCTTATCCTCGAAGTGCTTAGCAAAGGCTGCAACTGCTGATCTTACTTTCTCTTATCTTCCCATTACACTTCCTTGTCTGAAAAAGTCCATAAGTTCTCTCTTGGCATCTTCCTTGAGATATAGCAAAGTGTGGATGCCAAGGTTACCAATTCCTGGACAGATGACTGCACCGTGAAAGACAGGGGACGCACCTGCCTTAGCTACCTTACATTCCACTCAATTTAGAGATTCAGTCAAGTGCTCTTCTTTGGAAAGCAACTCAAAATTAAATTATTTTCCATCAAATTGAGAATTGTCAGGGGGGGATCTCTTTTCCTGCTCAGTATTTTCTTTGGGGGGGGGGGGAACGGGATATGCCCCTGAGTCAATGCTGATACCTGGCTACTGGAGAAGTCCCTGCAGTTTTCTTGGTAACACTGACAGAAGAGAAGTAAACATATATACACAGCCCACCTAATTATAAGCAAAACTTCTATGCAGGGCCATGTTAACAACATGTTAGCAAAGCAGTATACTGGAGCCCTATGACAACTACTCACAGGAATAAAAATGTAAACGGCAGATAAAATTAAATATATATTTATTATATTGGCACCTCCAACAAATAAATGTTGCTGTATTTATATGATACAAGGTGCATTGAAGGGTTAACATACACAGATTAGTATGGGGCGCCTATGCTCGTGGGACCCACAGGCAATGCCCATCAGGCCCATGCGTTAAAGGGTATGAAAGTCATAACTGGATGTCCAATTCTGTTATCTAAGCCTCTGGTGTTACTTCATGCAGATCTTCTAGGGAATCAGAGAATGCACGTCATGGGCAATCTTACACAATATGTTTAATACTTTAAATATCAGCACCACAATCACAACAAGGATAATCTTTTCATCCCCACAGATACAGGGCACAGGCACTTATTCCAGTATCACACCTAATTCTGTTCAATTTCAACCAGACGAAACGAGGCAGGTCAAAACCAGATGGTTTGATAGTGAGATCATTAATGATCAGGCCATAAAAAAGAATCTTGGACCATTCCTCTCTCCAGGCATTCGGGGGGGTTAAACTGGATATATTTTAAGTGAATATATAGCTGTTTTTCCAAGCTGGCATGGATTTCAATCTTGTGATGGGTTGTGAGAAAGTGATTGGGATATAAACACTTGTAAATAAATAAATGAGCAAAACAGACTCCTAATCCAAGAGGTTGCCCATCTCTGGCCAGAGGAAGGTGTCCCAATTTTGGTGGCCCCATACAGAAGGGATGGAATAAATATAGAAGGTGGCATATTGTTGTGGTTAGCCAGCAGCAGGTGCAGATGGCTAAGGAGAGCGATGACTCTGATGAGAGGCCAGGACCATCAGGGAGTGGACTGCTGCCTTCAGAGTTTGTGGGGGCTGGCAGCAGTGACGAAGAGCCTGTGCCAAGTGCACATGCACGAAGGATTACTCAGAGGAAAGAACAATTGCAGCAGCACAGGCGACTCAGGAGTAAGGCTGCAAGGTAATGGCCCCTCCCTCAAGAGGATAAAAGTCAGGTTTGCAGAAAGCAAAGAAGCTCTGAAACTCAACTGGTGGACATATTAGTTCGTGTTTGGATAATTCTGTAAATTAGTTCTTATCTCTGGGCTTTTGCCAGCCTTGACAAACAACTTGGAAAGCCACTTTCTTGTTGGAGCTAATTGTTGGAAAGCAGCCTTTTATCTGTAAAGAAACAGAACTGTGATTAAACCTTAAAAGGTGGGGGCTGCTGCCTTTGTCTGTGTTTGCTCTCTGGGACCCTAATTGGTCAGAACACATATACAGCAAGATATAGGCCCCAAATCACTGAAGAACTAATGTTACACCAAAGGAAGTGCTCAGGTTCCAGAACAATAAACAGCAAAAGATCAAAGCAAACTTTTAAACAGTTTAAAAGTTAATATAGTGGAATAAGTATTTGCAACATTTCAATCTCTGCTCGATACAAAACACGAAATGGAAGGGTCTGTGACCCCATTCACCTTTGATGAGTCAAGTTTCACCCACAGCCCTCCTTTCCCGCCTAGCCTGGATGTAATTAAGGAGAAGCTGCAGTGGTAATTTCTCTCCTCATTAACTTCCTGATTGGTTTGAGCCTCGGATTTCCACCAGGCCTCCCGTTTGTCATCATCAAATCCAAATTGCCAATCGTTAAGACTAATGTTTGTGTAACTAAGTGCCAACATCTGCCATGGCTTCTTGTACAACAATAATAGTGAAAGGGTAACATTGATGCTCCTATGTTAATTCTGCATATATTCATCAATGGGGAAATCTATGATATAATTAGCAAAATGCTTTGGTCGACAAGTATGCTTAGATTCATTTGCAGAAGAAAATATGTTGCAGTCATTCTGTTTTGAGTGGTTATAATTTAGTGGGAAACTATACCCAATGAATTTCTTTCAAGTGGACTATGGAGTCCTCCTCGTTTCCTTGACTCCATTGATTTAAACTTCCTACTTTTATTGCTTTCAAGAAAAAGAAAAACATACCAATGAAATCTTTTACAATCAATGTTATTAAATAATTGAAGGCCATGATATTTTTATAATTCTAATATTTTAAGAGTCAGTTTGATGTAGTAATTAAGGTACCAGGCTAAAGATTGGGAGACTGGGAGTTCTAGTCCTGCTTTAGGCAGAAAGCCAGCTGAGTGACCTTGGACTGGTCTCTTTCTTTCAGCCCCAGGAAAGAGGCAATGGTAAACCACTTGAAATCTTGTCAAGAAAAACTGTAGGGACTAGTCCAGGAAGTTGTCAGGAGTTGAAAACTGATTTGAACCAAACCAAACCAAACCAAACCAAACCAAACCAAACCATAGCAACAACAGAACCTCACACTTTTCTTAATAACAAATATCACAATAAATAAAAACTATTCACCATTAATTTTATTATATTTTTATTGAAAGTAATAGGTCCTTGTGCCTAGGCTAAGAATACCAATCCACATTCAATTATTTACAGTTCTTTAAGAATAATTGATTTTTCTATTGTAGATACATAAACTCCACCTTTCTGAGCTTACACAAATAAGGAAGCAACTCGTGTCCTTACATGCTATCTAATTTCAACCAAGGTCTAAATGAGGAAGAACAAGACGAAATTAAATCCAGATGAAACAGAGATGATGTCGGGAAACAGAAAAGTAGAATCTGCCCAGAAAGAACAGATTTACAATTTGGCAGTGTTTCCTGACGCTTGGCTGTCAGTGGACTTGCAGGTGGTAATTGTGGCGAGGAGTGTGTTTGCCCAACCTGTGACCTTTCTGAACTGTCAAACTTGGCAGTAATTATTCACAATCCTTCTTGACTAATGCAATTTGCTGTATGTGAGAGGCTGGAAGTCACAACTGGGGCAAAATATCACAGCTATTACCTAGTTCAAGCTTGGCTGTGGGTCCAGGTTTGAGGTTTGAAGTATAAAAATCACCTGAGTTTTTCAAAAATAAATTGTACAAGAATGACTGGGTTGGTATAAGACTCCTGCCTTGGACGGGAGACAGACTAGAAGCCATCCAATACTTTATAGTTCTGTGATTCTAGGTAAGAATTGCATTTCTTGGCTGTATTCATGGAAACAGTTCTACTTGGCATCCATACGGATTATCTTGTATTGTTTTAAATTTGTTTTTACATTTTTTGATGTAGGGTGTCTGGAATTACTCTTGAGGTACGCAGCTAGAAATACAATAGAGTAAGTACAATAAAAATAAAAAAGCAAGAACAGTGAATATCTACAGGACTACCTCTTTGGCAAAAACCTATTTACTCATAACAGCAGATTAAGCCCTTCTGAAGATGCCCCTTAGGTCAGAAGTTTGTCTACCTGGAAAATGGGAAACTGTCTTCTTCTCTTGTGGACCATCTAAGCCAAGCAATTTATTTGTCAAAAAATTATGTTTGCTCCCTCCCTCTTACCCAGGACTGAGAATTAAAGTAAACATTTTTTATTGCCAGGCTTTTGCCTCTTAATTATTGTGATGGTTTTATTGGTGATTTAATTTCTGATTTTAAGTGTACTGATTTATAAACTTCTAGATTTATAAAAGTTTTGCTACTGTTATAAATCGATGTGGACTACTTTGCTTTCCCCCCCACAACAAATGATTAATTTAAGAATTAAAGAAAGGATGAAAGAAAGAAATGAGGTAACAGTAACCTTACTTCACATTGAAGGACTCACTTGAAAGAGAAATAATTGCCTGGAGTGCAGGAAGAGCTTTAGCTAGAGTTTGGACCTAATTTCTCATCAGAGTCCACCAAAAAAGGCTATAAATGTGGAATGGGGAGCTAATTTGAGCTGAATGCAAACAATTTAAAGGAAAGAATACTGTCCTAAAGTAGAGGCTATTGTGATTCACCGGCAGCAAGTGCGGACGGCTGAGGACTCGGAGAGCGAAGACTCAGATGAGGGGCCTGCGTGTGATGCAGGGATGGGGCCAGGACCATCAGGGAGTGAGATGCTGCCTTTGGAGATTGTGGAGGCTGGCAGCAGTGATGGAGAAGTCCCCGAGGACCCTGTGCCCAGTGCGCATGCATACAGGGCTGCTTGAAGGAAAGAGCAGCTGCAGCAGCATGGGCGACTTGGGAGTAAGGCTGCAAGGTAATGGCCCCTCGCTTAAGAGTTAAAAGCCAGCTGAGAAACTAGAGTTCTATGCAGGAAGCAAAGAAGTCTTTGCACTCAAGCCTTGTGAATATTCAGAGTATCTTGGTTGGTGTTTGGAGACTCTTTGTGTTTGAAATATTTCTTAGTAACTTTAACTAGTATTCTTGGCAGCCTTGCACAACCTTGGCAAGGCTCGTTCTTATCAGAGACAACAGCCTTTTAACCATGAAGGAAAGGAATTCGTAAAGAATCATTAAAAGGTTTTACCTTTGTTTTGTGTTTGTTTCCTTGGAATAAGGTTTGGGGCAGAACAGAGACATCCTGTTGTCAAAATCCAGCAGGAGGCTGGACTAGAAGACCTCCAAGGTCCCTTCCAGCTCTATTCTGTTTCTGATTTAAGTCCTTTGTTAGACATAATGTGATGAACAGAAGAAAATCTTGCATCAACTCTGAGACGTTTTCTTTCCAATTCTAGTTATACAAGATGAATAAATGGGAGGATTAGGTTTAAGAAGGTTGTTTAAGTTAATCTCCTACAAAACAGTGAAGAGTACTGTTGAACAGCTACTAAGTGAAAAAACCAATTCTGGATTGAGTTCTTCTTGTCAGAAAAAGCCAGAATAGCCCTGCCTCTAAAGTTGATCCAATCCAGAAAAAGATGTTCTTTCTTACGGATTACAAGTACTGTATGAGGAAAGTCCCTTAATCCTCTTTTCAAAAACTCTCCTGTGGAACTTCCTCAGATGAAAGTGGATTTTAACTTCCATCAACTTCATCTAACCCTACTCATTGTCAGGGATGCTGTGAACCAAAATTTAACACATCAATGTTTCAAATCACTCTGGTAGACCTGAGATTTGGCCAAACAAGAATGAAATCAAGAGGTCCCATAGGTATTTATTAGGACAAGGCTGGTGAGGTTCTGTCTCCTTTTCTATAGGTAGTCCTCAATTTAACAACTGTTTATTTAATGACTATTACAACAACAATACTGAAAAAAGTGACTTATGACCATTTTTCACACCATGGCAGCATTCCCACAGTCACATGATCAGAATTTGGACACTTGGCAACTGCCATGTATTTATGAAGGGTGAAGTATCCCAGGTCATCTGACCACCTTTTGCAACCTTCTGAAAAGCAAAGTCAACGGGATGCCAGATTCACTTAACCTTGTGACTCACTTAACAACTCATTCAAACGACTGTGGCAAGAAAGGTTGTAAAATGGGGGCAGAACTCACTTAACAAATTTGCAGCTTAGCAATGAAAATTGTGGGCTCAATTGGGGTTGCAAGTCGAGGTCTACTGTATCACAGTATTCTCAATACCTCCCTTTTCCTATTTTTGTTTGGCTTCTGACATCATTGAAGGTCTTGGTTTCAAGCTTGGTTTCAATTTTCAACTGGCCTGCTTATGCAACTTTCTCAGTGCCTACATTTCCCTACCTCCCCTTAACCATCCCACCAATGATGTCCATGGCTTCATGTATGGCCTTTCTACCAAATTGCCTCCCTGATCTTCTCAATGCCTCCCTTCTTCCCCCCTTTTAGCTCTTCTCCAAGCCAGCATCATGAGAAAAAAATGCCAGCAGAAAACTAACGTTTAGAATGAAATCATCAATGGACCAACCTCATACAAAGAACAGACTAACTTGATTGAACTGCTGTTAAGTCAATGGCCTGGAAAATATAATATGCTTCTAGAGATGTGAGAAACCACTAAGACAGTCATGCTTGAAAAGCAAAATGTTATTTGTATTTACATTTTAAGACCATTAGATTCTTAATGCAAAGCAATATTTTAAAGATTTAAGCTCTGAAAAGGCTTAATAGTTTATTTGTTAAAGCTTTTTCACACATTCTTATGTTCTTTCAGCTGGGAATCTACATTAAGGTAGCAACCGTATTTTCCTTTCCCTGCAAGTAAGCCTTAATAAATCCAACAAAATTTGCTTCTAAGTCAATATTTACAAGCAAGATTGTGCTAAAAAGAAAATCCTTACCAGTCCAAACTAAGGAATATAATAAAGAGCAGTGAGGGTAAGGATTTCTTTCCCAGGTAAAACATCTATACCATGATCATACTTTGAAAAGCAACTTTATGTGCAGGCACATACTGTCCATGGAACGAACGGTATGTGAAATAAAAAACAGAAGTTATTTTTAACTGGAATGCATAAAAGCCAGAGAAACAATGTTATCTCCCTAATGATTAACTGCTTGAGAGAGCTTCTGCATACTGAGATAAACCTAAATTGATTAAACCAAGTTTTCATGAAAACAGAATCAAAATTCGGTGTATCCAAAACGGAGTAGATCTTCACAAAAGAAGAAGTCAGATTTGCAGGACGGCAAATGGGTTTTTCTGTATTGTCAGTTATTGGTTATGTAACAGAAAATAAAGTGCAGTTTCCAGTCAATGACCAGTGTTAAATGCAAATTCTTGGAGTTGTAATGCTAACACAGAACTGAATTAAGAAGACTAACATAGAATGTACTGGCTAGTTTTCAGAATACCTGAAGCGATGCAGGCTGGCCCCATACATTTTCCATGATGGCCCCGCAGGCCATATCTGGCCCATGAGCCTTGTGTTTGACACCCCTGAATTAGTAGCTCAGTTGTTAAGTGAATCCTGTTTCCCCATTAACTTTGCTTGTCAGAAGGTCGCAAAAGGGGATCACATGATCCCAGGACACAACAACTGTTGAGTCAATTGTTAAGCGTCTGGATTTTGGTCATGTGACCATGGGGGTGCTGCAACGGTTGTGAATGTGAAAAATGGTCATAAGTCACTTTTTCCCCCCAGTGCCGTTGTAACTTTCAATGGTTATTAAATGAACTATTGTAAGTTGAGGACTACCTGTATTGGCTGCTGCTAATAGTGGCCTAAGATCCAGTTTACTTCTCCTTCCACAATATGAAGCGTTCCTCTGTCTTGAAACTTCTATCCTTTTTATTCACATGTTACCAATCTCATTATAACTAGTAACTGGACATGGAATGGGTATTTTCCAGTACTGCCCCTATTTGCCCTAACATGTTATTGTTTCTGTATCTAACACTTCATCACATAGTTTTTTGATGCTTTTGACCACCAATTCTTTTCATTAACATTTAAACATCTAAAATAAGTATAACATGACAGATTTCTGGCATAATTTCCAACAGTCCTTTATTGGCATTCAAAGCAGTGTGAGAAATATAAATGGAGGGATTATAACATACATTTTCAGTTCCCATTTAATTGTAGTTAGGGAGAAAATTAAGTTGTGTCAAAGCAACAAGTATAAATGAAGAAAAGAGTAAACACATTTCAACTTATCTATCTTTTCCCTAAAACTTCATTTTAAAAAAATGATTTACCTTTATAAAAAAAAAAGCGTGGAAGAAAAGAGATTGGATTCTATATCTCTTCCACTTCCTCTGTCCCCTTTTAGTAAGGAAATTGATTCAAAATTCCTATTGTGATTTTAAAAAACCCACCACAATAGAAATGTGAGCACAGGATTCCAACACATTTGTCTAGAAATAAATCCCAGTGGACACAGAATCTGTTTCTGCAGGGGGTTTAAATATAGATGTACTTTTTCTGTAAGAGCGACACCTAAGTATTCATCCTTTCAGAATAAGTCCCTTTGAGCATAATAGATTTTATCTCTGTAAACATTAAATGTACATATCAGAAACCCCCAGAGCTTTCTTTCCTGACCTCAGGGCTGACCTCAAAACATCAATGTAGTAGTTTAAGGGGCCTCTTAATTATGAGTGGTCTACTAGCTTGTTGGAGAACTTTGAAGCCTTTTTAAAACCTAGTCAATGTCTCCCCTAATGAAAGGACTCACAAAGGACAAAATTTGGACTGTCTTTGTTCTCAAATAGGTACCTGAAGAAATGTCATGAAATTGGGCCCAATGAGGCCTACAAAACCATGGGAAAATGGGAATCTATAAGCAGGGACATTAAATCTTACCAGGGTTTGTTTTTATTTTTGTTCCATGCTGAACACTCAACTTTGGATGCTGGCTTTAGAATTCAGGCTCTAAGTTTGTTAACCCTATCGTGGTGCTTTTATTCAAATACAATGTCTTCTCTTGATTATCCCAATCTTGGGCTTGTAATCTAGCAGCGCATACATCAAAATTGCTTGGGTCTGGTGGTGGTGCACAGCCATGGTGGCACAGTGGTTAGAATACAGCAGGCTAAATCAAGAGTTCCATCCTGATGGCCTCAAGGTTGACTCAGCCCTTCCAACCTTCTGAGGTCAGTAAAATGAGGACTGAGATCGTTGGGGGCAATAGGCTGACTCTGTAAACTGCTTTGAGAGGGCTGCAAAGCACTGTGAAGCACTATATAAATCTAAGTGTTATTACTATTGCCTAGTCACCTCAGTTAAGGGAAAAGTTCATCAGATGCGAATGAAACAACACTTCAGGTGAGTAATGGCATCTCTCCACTCAAAAACCAATTGTATCAATGTAGCTATCTGTCAAGATGGACAAGTAGAGGAGATATAAGACTGGAGATCCAAGGGAGTATGTGATTATATGGACAGATCCATGTACGCTACACGGTCATTTCATCTTTTAATGGGGCTTTTGTGGGTTCAAACCTTCTATGTTGAAATGAATTCACAGACTTTCTTCACTTTAGGTGACTATATTCAATGCATTGCCTTAAAAGACTATCCAGGACCTTTTGCTCAGTGGTAGAAGGAAAGGATATCTAGAAGTTCTCATATACAGCCTATCTTTCCTTAAACTCTTGCACCAGAAAAATGCAGAAGTTATATTGTGTCCTGCTCTCCCGTGTAGCATTTTCCATAACTTCCACGAGTTTGTGAGTTCAATTCCTCAGAGGAGGTTTGAACCCCATAAAACAGTATCTGGCTAACTGCATCTGAAGCGTCTCAATAAAGGTTGAAGTCAGTCAGCTACAAAACATCATAGAGGATATCAACTGTGTGTAAAAATAGAGAAAGTTTCCCTCCCTCCCACCTTCAAAATCAACAGAAGTCATAGAAAATCCCATATACTGGAACAAGACACAATATAATATCTGTATGTTTCTGCTCTGAGAGCTTCCGGGAAGGTATATATACCATTCTAAGAGCTTCTGCTAAGAACCCAGAGAGAATGATTGGTCCAAAGTTTCCCAGCTGGCTTTGTGCCTATGGCAGGATTACAATCTCCCAGTTTCAAGCCTTTAACCTACACCAAACTGTCTCGTAATTTCTAGTTAGACAATGGAACAAGTGGAAATTGCTTCAGAAGTGGTTTAAGAATGACAAAGACCAGTTTCTTCTCCATCACACAACGCTAGGCTAGCTTGAACGGTAAAGTTATATTTAGAACAATGTATATTGTGTGCCTTTGGCTTTTCTAGTTTAAGTATCTTCAACCAGGACTGCTTTCAAAGGTTTGAGATTTTAGTGTGGCTATTTAGTGAGTGTCCCAGAAAAGCCGAGGAAGCAGTCTTAAAATCCTGCATTAAATAGAGGACCAAAAAAAGATTGTTTATCTTCAATAAAATCTGCTTCCAATGCCATTTTAGAACTTGCGCTGCTCAAGTAGTTTGTGATTGTGCAATAAAAGGGTTCAGTCTTTGACGTGCCGCAAGATTCTTCATGATTTGTGACCCTAAACACTAGAGGCCTCCTCTGCAACTCTTCATATGTATGTAGGTAATCATCGACTTACAACAGTTTATTTAGTGACTGTTCGAAGTTACAACGGCACTGAAAAAAATAACTTACAACCATTTTTCACACTTATGACCTTTGCCGCATCCCCAGGGTCATGTGATTTACATTTGAACACTTGACAATGCTCGTGATCTCCTGACAAGCAAAGTCAATGGGGAAGCCAGCTTCATTTAACAACTGTGTGACTAATTAAACAACTGCAGTGGCTCACTTAACAAATGTGGGGAAAAACGTCATAAAATGGGACAA
Source organism: Toxicocalamus goodenoughensis (assembly GCA_032468175.1). Lineage (NCBI taxonomy): Eukaryota > Metazoa > Chordata > Lepidosauria > Squamata > Elapidae > Toxicocalamus > Toxicocalamus goodenoughensis. The sequence continues at coordinate 105,765 of JANHFN010003839.1, forward strand.
GACTCACTTAACCAATTTCTCATTTAGCAACATATATTCTGGGCTCAATTGTGGTCGTAAGTCAAGGACGACCTGTACTTGAAAGCATCTCCTCCATCAAAAATAAACAACATACTAGAGATAGGAAGAAGTACATATTTGTTTCATACCAGTGGAGCAATTTGATCTATATAGATTTTTAAAATGACACCTCTACCTCGCAAAAATCATATAGCCTGAAGTAGATAGGCAGGAAAAGAAAAATACTGGCAAGATTTAGAAAATAGCAGCTTCGGCATTTGCATGCCTGATCTACCTCAACAGGTCTAGAGGGGAAAGAAATATAATTTATTATAGCTCATTTGGCTCAGCAACAATTGCTTTCTCAGAAAGGAAGAGAGAACAATATAATTGAACATAAGTGCTCTCTTGAGTGGATAAGCCTCCGACCGCCTGAGGCGAGAGCTAGTACTGATGTACTACAAGGCATTACAAGAGTGCTGGGTGCTATAGCTAGCAATTATCCTGGTATTTAACCAAATCTATCGCTCATCAGCAAAGCGTTTAGTGCAGTAGTCAGAGCGAGACAAGCTGACATGGAGCAGAGTTACTTAACTGTCCCCTGCAGCGATTATGCTGTTCCCTTTCCGCAGCTCAAGAGTCATGTCAAATTAAACAACAACACATTGACTTTTCACTTGTAGAAACATTACCAGGTGATTGACAGCTCTGGGATGCTGTGGGGGGGGGGGGTTGTCTCCCATCACATCAACAAACAGAGGTTCCTTATTTGCCAGGCAGTTTTACTCTCTTTTCACTCCCTTCCCACTCACCCCTAACTAGTTTATTTTCTCATGCATGATTTTCACTCCCCTTCAGTTTGCTTATCTCTGATGGGCTCTTTTGTAATCAAGGGCTATTTTTCTGCTGAAAGAGGAACAAAAGTGAAAGTTTGAGTCCCAGAGGTGTCACTTTTCCTCATAAATCCAAATGTACAATGGCAAAAAAAAAATCAGTATTCAAAGCTGCAACCATTAAAGAAAGAGAAAACTAGCAAAGTTAAATTATTAAGAGAGATAACCATTAGTTTATTGTTCTTCTGTGTACTTTCCTACATAGCTGTAATACAATGCTATCTACCCTTTGTTGATGGGCATTTTTCTGGTATTTATGTAAGACAACTTTCTACTTCCATGGTCACATAGACTTCAGCTGTAGCAATATTTCTCTACACTAAGTTTCCATAAACGCTGATGGATCATAGTCTGTATCCAAACCTCCAGCAAGTCTGAGGGTTGCTGTTGAGTTGCTGAAGTGCCAAGCAAATAATTCATCTACTTTAATATAAATCTAATTTGTAGTAGCTTACATGTAATTGCGCTCTTATTTGCTATTTGTCTTTTGAAGGTTGACACATACCCAATAAGGCTACCTTAACCCCACTAAATGGTAACTGTCATTTTGCTTATAATTTTCCAGAACAATTCTCTTCTCCTGATTTGGATTACGTTGGCAAATGGTCTGACCAGTCTAAAATGTACAGAGAATTCTCAACTTACAACCAGTTGCTTAGCAACTGTTCACTTACAACAAACACCCCCCCACCCCCCAAAAGGGTGACCCAGATTTGAAGTTCCAATGGCCAGGGCCATCCAGCAGTCACAATCAAATTTTTGACACTTGGGAAATCAATGGTCTGTATTGCTATTTGCAGCATCCTGCAGCCATGTGATGTGATTTACATCATTTTTTGCTGGAAACCAGTGTTTACTTCTGGTTTCTGGCAAAAAAAATATGCCCATGGTACACAATGGGTTTGCTTAACAATCACTGCATTCACTTAATGACTGCCACAAAAAGATCACATGAATGGCTGAGGTCATGTGGTAACCTGCTTAAAAAACCAGCACGACTTATAACTGAAATTCCAATCAATGACGGTGATAATTCTGGTCAAAGTTTAAGACCATAGAGAGCTATAAATACATATACAGGTAATCCTCAACTTACAACCACAATCGGGACGAGAGTTTCTATTGCTAAGCGAAGTATTTGTTTAGTGAGTGGCACCCTATTTTACAATCTTTTGTGCCACAATTGTTAAGTGAATCATGCAATCGTGAAGTGAAACCAGCTTCCTTTGCTTGTTGCAATCCCAGTGGGGAAGTTGCAAATGGCAATCGCATGACCTTGGGATGCTGCAACCACCATAAATACATTCCGGTTGTCAAGTGCCTGATTTTGATCATGTGATCATGGGGATGGCAGCAATGGTTGAAAGTGCGAGGCCCAGTAGTATGTCACTTTTTTCAGTGCTGTTGAAACTTTGCTCAATAAATGGATGTTTGTAAGCAAAGGGCTACCAATAGTCATTATTGGCATCAGACCTACTTCTTAGAACACTAAAGCAAGAACACAGCCAATTGTTCATCGTTGGCACCACCAGCCACACTCTCACTGTACGGGGAAAGATCATGTAGGCAAGTCAATAGTGCCAACACCTTTTTCTTGGTTACTACCACATTTGGCTTAAAGAGAAAGAGGTCACAAATAGAGAGGTCTGGTCACAGCAACGATCATTCTTGATTCTTGATTAATGTATCTTGTCTTTTATGTACACTGAGAGCATTTGCACCAAGACAAATTCCTTGTGTGTGCAATCACACTTGGCCAATAAAGAATTCTATTCTGTTCTAGTCTATTCTATTCCATTCCACTCTACGAGAACAAGTAGGGAACACTCAGAAAGGGAAGCCATTGCAACAATCATGTGACATGAGTGAATTTGATCAGCTGAAGTGCTCTCATGCATAAGGAGGTAATGGAACCGAGTGCCTCTTTACTGTGGCTTAAAATAAATCTGTGTTTGTTGATCTACCTTCTCCCACACTCGAGGGTTAAAGCTGGAAATATTAGGAAATCCATCTTCTATATTGCTACTCTCCCTCGTTCTCTTGCCCTTTTCTTTCCTCATAGTTGGGTTGAGAAGACAAAGACAAAAAGTAAAATTCCGCTTGCGCATAAAGGGCTGAGTTTGGCTTATATTTCACTAATCTCTGGTTTCCTACCCCATACTTAAAAGGTGTTCATTTAAAATATCATCGCTTAATAGTCTTAAGGACAGCGTCAGGGAAATAAAACAGGGAAATAAGAAATGTATAGTTTTCATGATGTTGCTGGACTACAACTTCCATTCATCATCACTTGTCATAACACACTTGAAGGCAGAATTTGCTTATTTTTCTATTAGAAATTCAAAACCAAAACATAATTTCCAGTGTTGGCAATTTTGGATGAAATTGCATAAATCCTTGCAACTTGCTATCAAGTATACTTTGTTTTTTAAAAAAGTAAGTTAGCCATCTTATCAATGCTTTTTAAAAGGATCTAAGAATGCTTCTAGGCATTCTAGGCATTCACGGTAAAAAAAAAACCCATAGCTTTTCTGTCTTTCTCTCCAGTAACAAGATGAGATAGCTGTATAAATAACAACTGATATTAGTTATAAACTGAAAAAGGACGTTGGTACTAACCTGATACGTCCGTTCTCTGTGAGCTGTGAAGAGCATCCAGAAGTGGGAGGTGCTTCGGTCTCTTCTGGAAAGGCTGGGCTTAAAACTCCAGGACGCTCCTCCTCCTCCACGGGATACCTCCCCAGCGTCCCCCAGTTTTGGGAAAACTGAGTGCCAAAGTTTGGGACTCATCACCTAATCTAGATCCCTGACTGTAACGGAACCCCACCAGACGGAAATGGGTGGGGCTAGGTGCTCTTCACAGCTCACAGAGAATGGGCGTATCAGGTAAGTAACAACGCCCTTTCTCCCATGAGCTGTTCAGAGCATCCAGAAGTGGGACATACCAAAGCTTGGCCTGTCCTTAGGGAGGGACTCCGTCTGGATCGAAATCCACTCCTAAACTCTGTGGACCCTCTGCAGGACTCTTCTGCCAAATGAAGCGTCTGCTGAGGCATAGACATCAATTTTATAATTTCTGACAAAGGGCGATGGTGAAGCCCAAGTTGCTGCTCTGCAAATTTCGTCTATGGAAGCCTATGTGGCCCATGCTGCTGATGTTACAGCACTCCTTGTTGAGTGGGCTGTAATACCCTTAGGAACTGAGATAGACTGGCATTTGTAACTCTTAGCTATGGTGGCTCTCAACCACCTACTGATGGTCGTGGACGACACCTTCTGCCCTAGAGTGGATGGGTTGAAAGATAGCAATAGAGCCTCAGATTTCCAAATAGCCGCCGTGCGGTCTAGATAGATGCGTAAGGCCCTTCAAACATCAAGTCGATGCCAATGATGCTCCAGTCTATGAGATGGTTTGGGGAAAAAGTTTGGAAGGGCCAACTCCTGCGCCCTGTGGAAGACTGAGTTTACTTTAGGAGTAAACGATGGATCCAATTGGAGAATCACTCTGTCCGCATGAAACACGCACAGGTTCTTTCTCATTGACAGTGCCGCCAATTCGGAAATCCTCCTAGCTGACGTGATTGCAATTAGGAAGGCCACCTTATATGTCAGGAATTCAAGACTAGTGGTTCTTAAAGGTTTGAATGGGCCCGTTGGTTAACACTTTGTTGAGGTCCCAGGTGGGATAGCGGTGAATTACCGGAGGTCGTAAGTTTGTAGCACCCTTAAGAAAGCTGTGGACCTGCAGATGGTGTGCTATCGAACCGAGGTCACCCCAGGCTATCATCGTGGCTAAGGCCGCCACCTGTCTGCGTAAGATATTTGAGGATAGGCCCTTGGTCAACCCCTCCTGTAAAAAGTCCAATAATTGTCCTATTGATGGGGCAGTTGGGTCAATCTTAGACCCCTGGCACCAGCGACAGAATGCGGACCACGTGGCCTCGTATATACAATTTGTTGAGGCCCATCTGGATGCTTGAATGGTGGCAATAGCATCCTCTGAGATATGTTGGGCCCTTAAGCGGCTCCACTCAACTTCCATATGGCTAGACTGAGCCATTGTGGGTTTGGGTGAAGTATTGGCCCTTGGGAGACGGAAACTTTCGACGGTGGAATTTTCCAAGGTTGTTCTCTTGACAGGTCCTGTAAATCTGCGAACCATGTCCACCTGGGCCAGTAAGGGGCGACCAATATAAATTCCGCTTGTTCCTCCAATAACTTCTGGATCAACCTGGGTATTACCGGGAGTGGAGGAAACGCATATAGAAGACTGGGAGGCCCCTGACATCGCAGGGCATTGACGGCCTCCTGAGTCGGGTACCTTGAAATATACCGGGGCAATTGGGTGTTGAGAGGAGAGGCAAATAGATTGATCACCGGTTGCCCAAACGTCCGTACTGCTTCCTGGAAGACAGACGGGTGTAGGTGCCACTCTGCCTGATCTATCGTGGCCCTGCTGAGCCAGTCCGCTTGTGTGTTTAAGGCCTCTGCTATGTGTTCCGCCTAGAGCGAAAACAGATTGGCCTTGGCCCACTTGAACAACCTGACCGTCTCCAGCATCAGAAGTTTGGAATGGGTTACCCCCCCTGTCTGTTTACATGGGCCTTGGTTGTGATATTGTCTGTCAAGACCAGATTGGAAAAAGGGGTAGAAAACTGCGTACAGCCAGGTGAACTGCTTGCAGCTCGAACAGGTTGATGCTTTGTGATTGTTCGGAAATAGACCAAATTCCCTGTGCAGTATGGGATTGGAAGTGAGCTCCCCATCCTACCAGGCTGGCATCGGTTGTGATCGTTGCCCTGTAAGGTTCCTTGAAAGAACCCCACTTGTTTATCGTTTTTTCCGGCCGCCAGCAGAGCGATCGGAGAACATTGTGCGGTACCTTTATCCGGATGTTGGAAGTGACTCTTCCGGATCGCTGGAAGTGTAGCAGGAACCATTGCAGCTCTCTAGAATGGAATTGAGCCCAAGGCACAATGGAAATACAAGAAATCAGTTTCCTCAACAGTTGAGACAGCACTGCCAGGGAAACTCTCTTTAAGGCTCTAATCTCTCTGACCAAAGACTGGATACCTGTCCTGAGAGAGAAAGACCTTGCCCACCACGGTATCTATCACTGCCCTTAAATGAACTAACCTAGTTGAGGGGATCAAATGGCTTTTATCCCAATTTATGGAAAAGCAATGACCCTGAAGGGTCTCCAGAGTAATCTTGGTATCCAATTTTGCTTGATGTCTGGAAGATGACAAAATTAAAATATCATCCAGATAACATTGTAAGCGAATAGATTTGATCCTGAGTGAGGCAGCCAAAGCCGCTAGGACCGTGGTAAAAGTCCTAGGGGCCGAAGCCAGACCGAATGGTAGGGCGATGTATTCATAGTGCGGATCACAATAGCAAAATCTAAGATATTTGGTATATGTAAATAAGCATAGAGATCTGTGAGATCTATAGAGGTCAGGACATCATTCTCTCTGATGCTCAGCAGAATGGACTGGAGAGTAGTCATCTTGAATTTTCGATAAACCAGTGATCTGTTCAGACGTTTGAGGTCCAGAATTGCCCTCGAGTCCCCCGAACTCTTTGGGACCACAAGCAATAGAGAGTAACAGCCTTGACCCCGCTGTTCAGATGGGACCTCTCTAACGGCCCAAATATGTAGAAGATGATTGATAGCCTCCTGCATCAACGGCCTCTTAATGGGGTCCGTGGACCTAGAGCTCCTAATGAAAAAGTTCGGGGAGGAGGATTGAAACTCGCGCCAAACCAAACCTAATAGTGTCCTTGACCCATGCATCAGAGGTGGAGCTGTTTCATTGATCAGCAAACAGTTTTAGCCGCCATCCAATGGGAACTGCTGTCAAGGACTCACTTGGGGCAATGAAAAAATCGGCCTCTGGTGCCTCTGGGGTTTCTTCTGTTTTGGCCTCCCCGCTTACCTCTATCGGAAGATTCAGACCTATCCTACCTATCCTATTAGACCTACCCAGTCTAAAACTGGGTCTGTAGCCTGATGTTCTTTGCGATCTGGGAACGTATGGGCCTTGATAGGGCCGAAAGAAATCCCTTTGAAACGACTGGGGCGTTCTGTTTTCATTAGCCGGTTTTGAGAATATTAGATCCTCGGATTCGTCCTGAGACCCTGTTGACAATGGATGAGGGTTTGATGTGCCTAGTTTGGCGGTGTTCTTTGCCTTGAACAGTAAGGATTTAAAGAGGTACGGGCGAAAAAGGCCAGAAAGGTTGGTCCGAAATGAGGCCTTCGTCTTCCGACATTCCCCGTTCTAGTGGGTCAGCTTCTGACAACCCCAAGTCCATCTGATGGATCGACCCCACTCCATGAGAACATGCTGATCCTCAAATTCCATCTCCTCCCGAAGACCCTGGGCTGGTATGTTAGGAATATTGGGGAATATCTGAGTTTGATGTTGTCCCATATGCACAAAGGATCGCGCAGACGGGGATCCCACATTCAAAGTGGCCGAGAAGTGTCTGGTCCTGATGGATTGCTGAACTCCAGCCGCAATGCCCCTTTGAATCACCATCTCCACCCATTGCCTCATTTCGATGGGGATAATCTCAGGTAATCCCTCCTCCTGTCTTAGGCCGGTGACCATAGGGATGAAGGTTGCCTCTGGGATTAGCCGGGCAGTGCTCATTGGAGGAGATGTGCCTATGGGAGGTTGTCCAGAAACAGCCTGCCTGGGCTGGGTAGATAAGTCCAAGGGCCCCAACAATGGACTTGGGTCCTGATCAGATTGTTGTGTCATAGCCATCTTGTCTGCCTCCCTGGCTCATTTCTGCAATTGCCTTTCCAAAGCTAGGTGCCATCTATGGGCATCCTTATACGCCATCTTAGAGGCCTTTTTGGGGCCCACTGGCTTATCTCGGGACTTATTTATCTTGGAGCGGAAAGCGTTGTCACCTTTCATTGTGGATGACTGATTCTCTTGCCTCTGACTTTAATTTTTAATTATTTTTTAAAAAATTATTATTATTATTATTGTTATTAATATTTGTACTTTGGGGTGATGCCTTCCCTTGTGGTTGAAAGTAGAACGCTCCTCCAGGAGAGTAAGTTTCTCTCTACATATATCTATATATACATGCCCATATACATATACATATGCCTATATCTATATGTAAAACTGTGCATATGGTAAACAGTATCTAAGGGTCCCCAACAAGGGAAACCCCCAAGTGCTCCAAGCGAGAACTTTCTGGATCCCTGGTCCCCAACAAGGGAAACCAGCTATACAGGGTCTGAAGTGGATTTTTTCCTGTCAAAACAAAGCATCCCGCTGTTTAAAATGGCACTTGCGGCTTCACTCCAAAGAAATGATCCAAAAGCAATTGTTAAGTAATTCCTGTTTAATGACTAGCCTGCTTATCCAATGTCAGCCAGACAAAGCAAAGCTAAACCCAGGGAGAATGAAGTGGGAAGGTACTTCCCCAGTCCCCAAAATGGGAAACCAGTGGGGAATGGCGCCTGTGATATTTAGACGTGAACTTGACCCAGCTGTTGAAAAAAGCGGGAAGCCAGAATCTCCACTGCTAATGTCTGAGAAGTCTAACGAGCCGCTGCTGCTGAGGCTTTAACTTGCGAATTAAATGCTCCTGTCAGACAAAACGGCAAGGCGAAGTGAGCCGCGGCTGCGAGTGCTCCGCTACAATCGCAGAGAAGACAATCGGAAAGTTAGATAAGGTAATTGTCTGAGGCAGTTGCCTCAGACTGCCTGCAGAGTGGCAGGCTCTGCTAGTTACAAAGAAACTGTTTTTAAACTGATTGAGACAACCTAACACAAGCCTGAAAAAAGGCAAATTAAATGGGGAAGATTTTTACAAGCTGAAATAACCCAAGAGCAAACCTGAATCAGAAAACCGTTCCAGTCAGGGAGAGCACAACCTCTTACCACGAAGGCTGAGCTAAAACTGGGGGACGCTGAGGTGGTGTCCCGTGGAGGAGGAGGAGCATCCCGGAGTTTTAAGCCCAGCCTTTCTAGAAGAGATTGAACCACCTCCCACTTCTGGATGCTCTGAACAGCTCATGGGAGAATAGTATGATTTTCACAATTTTGAACTTTGTAGGTACAGACAAATCACAGCATTTTAATATCTTTCCAATGCCTTCATGGCTGCTCTACCAAGCACTTAGTTTACAGCATGTTTCTTGATTGATGATCTCAACTGACCATCCTTTACAGTTGATGGTTGAACCTAAAAGGGTTGCTACCTACCAATTCAAAATCTTCGTTGACAATTCTAAATATGGTTGTTCTACGTATTCTATTTTACATTTAACTTTAGTCTCATTTTCTGCGCTTTGCTCCTTAACTTTCATTACTTATTACTAGATATTATTATGAGAACTTGCAAATCCTTGCATTTGGGTTAGCAGAGTTCTGTCATCAACATATTAAAGTTGTTTATATTTCTTCCTCTGATTTTAAAAATAGCTTAAAAAACTAGTTTCTCTGAATATATATTCAGCATATGGGTTGAATAAACAAGGGAAGAATAAAGAGCCTTGTCACAAATCTTAGCCAATCTGAAGCTATTTTTTCTCCAAAGTTTTTTATTTTTATTTTACATATAAATGCGTGAACAACATAACACCTGGGTGTTTTATATTTTACATCCAATAACATATTAGTAATCTATTTTTTCCCTAATCTTATTTCATTCTAGCATTAATACACATCCTTATAGTCTTCTATTCATGTATACATTCAATATTTCATTATATTGGTTCTTTTATGTTAATCTTCATATTATTCAAATATAATATCACCACTATATTGTATACCATTATTTTTCCCATTACCAATCCTATCTCAGTTCTAACTTTTAGTTATGCCACTACAGTTCCCAAGAATATTCCCTTTTTTAAATATAATATTTCATTCCTCAAATATATCCTTCCTTTTGCCACAAATACATCAATAATCATAGTTAGTGCATTTGACAAGTCCTTGTAACTCTACTAATAATAGTCCTATTCATATTAAATCACTACTTTAACAATCATTCAAGTTCCATTTAATCAATATT
>JANHFN010003839.1:115808-127932 GCA_032468175.1 Toxicocalamus goodenoughensis
ATCGTTTATCGTACCCTGTTGGGGCTGGGTAGGATGCTGCTGATGCCCATTGATTTTGTACTAATTCAGCAAACATATGAGGGACAGGAATAGTTTCTGCCTCATTAGCCGGTTGTGAGAATATTAGATCCTCGGATTCGTCCTGAGGCCCTGTTGACAATGGATGAGGGTTTGAAGTGCCTAGTTTAGCGGTGTTCTTTGCCTTGAACAGTACAGTTTTAAAGAGGTGCGGGCGAAAAAGGCCAGAAAAGGTAGGTTGGTCCGGAATGAGGCCTTCGTCGTCTGACATTTCCCGTTCTAACGGGTCGGCCTCTGACAACCCCAATTCCATCTGATGGATCAACCCCCACTCCATGGGAACATCCTGATCCTCAAAGTCCACCTCCTCCCGTAGACCCTGGGCTGGTATGTTAGGAATATTGGGTAATACCTGAGATTGATGTTGTCCAATATGTGCAAAGGATTGAGTGGACAGGGATCCTGCATCCGAAGCGGCTGAAGAGAGTCTGGTCCTAATGGATTGCTGAACTCCAGCCGCAATGCCCCTTTGAATCACCATCTCCATCCAGTGCCTCATTTCGATGGGGATAGTCTCAGGTAATCCCTCCTCCTGTCTTAGGCCGGCGGCCGTAGGGGTGAAGGTTGCCTCTGGGATTGGCCAGGCAGTGCTCATTGGAGGAGATGTGCCTATGGGTGGTTATCCAGAAACAGCCTGCCTGGGTCTAATATGCTATTTAAAAACGAATTGACAGACGAAATGGCAAGGGGAGTGAGCCAAAGGTGAGTCGCGGCTGCGAGCACAGAGAAACGATTGGAAAGATAGATAAGGCTTTTGCCTGAGACGATAGCCTAAAGCTGCCTGCGGAGTGGCAGGATCCGCTATTTACAAAGGAACTGTTTGGACTAAGCGAGGTAACCTAATAGAGGGACAAGCCTGAAAAAGACCAATTAAATGGGGAAGAATTTTAAAAGCCAAAATACCACAAGAGCAAACCTGAATCAGAAAAAAACAGTTCCAGTCAGGGAGTGCACAACCTCTTACCGTGAAGGCTGAGCTAAAACTGGGGGATGCTGGGGAGGTGTCCCTTGGAGGAGGAGGAACGTCCCGGAGTTTTAAACCCAGCCTTTGCAGAAGAGACTGAAGCACCTCCCACTTCTGAATGCTCTGAACAGCTCATGGGAGAACTTCCATAATCAAATTTTCCTGACCATTTTCTTCTATAATGAAAAGGATAATATGATTAAGCTACCAAATGTGCCCTGCTAAATTTGACCAATACTTTGCTCAGCAAAGTATGACAATTCAATGAGTGAATTCTTTTTTATCTGAACTTTGGTATACAAACTATAAAGCCCACATTCTTCATGGAATGGCTACAATGATTGGAAAACAATATAAACCCCCATCTTTAAAATAATACGACTGAAAACTTAAGTTCTGGCAAATGATGTCACCTCATTTTAAAATAACTAAGGAGTTATAGGAGAAAAGATGTTTGGGATTGTAGAACATTGTATTTTGTTGATAGATTTTATAAGTTTATTTATGATTGCAGATAACAAGGCTTGCCAGTATTTGTTAAAATGTAATTAATGAATAATCAGCAATAAGTATACAAGCAACAACAGAAAGTAGTGAAGAGAAGGAGGAAAGTATAGAAATTAATATTTCCAACTACATATAAATAACCCAAGGACAACTAAATATGTATTTCTACCACTTAATTCATTCAATCATTGCTCTATCCACCCATGTATTTTTCCAGCTTTATTAATGAAACACACACACACATATATACCCATATATACATATACATACACTATACATATATGTATGTATGTGTATATTTATATGTATACGTGTGTGTGTGTGTGTATAAATATAAAATAAAACTTTTCAGTCTTGAGAAAACAAAAGCTATCCTCATATAACAGCCAAATTCCTACATAACTCAATTTCGACATCTCATCTGGTGTGAACTGCATTCATTCCTAGTGTAAACCCCACCGCGCTGTGCAATGATATACTGTAATGTCACCTCGCAATCTGGATTTACTATAAAGGGCTTCTGACGAGTTTCAGAGCAGTAAACATTGCAGCGAGGTGTATTTCACACTGAGCTGGTTTTTATGAAGAACACTTCACCGCCCAGCCACAGCACCCAGATGATGAATGGTGAAAGATGCGTGACAAGCTTCATCATTGTTTGTAAATCTTAACTGTTCCCGCTCACTAACTCTGCAGGCAATTTTCAAAGACAGCGGCCGACAGAAGGACAGCACAGCTCTCCTGAAGGTTATTCAACTTGTACTTGGCCTAAGTGCTGCCTGTGAGGAGGTCTGCGCTGAAAAATAACTTTTGGTTATCAAAATACCCAGCCTTGAAGATACTTTAATGTGAACCAACTGAAGATAACCCACTCCCAAACAAGCCTGCCATGGAGCAGTGTTTCCAAGGGTAAGATCCAGAGCAAATGTGATTAAAAATTGTCAGCCCTACTAGATAGAATAGATCAAGAAACTGCCTCCACAGGAATATTAGAACTATACTTCTAATAATAACAGAATCTTGCAAATCTTCTCTCTTTTTTATATCAAGAGGAATCAATGGAAACTAGTCTTTTTCTTTCCTTCCTCCTAGGTTTAACATATGGTCCCTTTAAAAAACAATCTTATCCACCAGAAAACTGCAGAGATTTTAAGCCAAAAAGCTGCTTTGGAGGAACTCAAAAAGCAGTTGCTTTTTCTGGGATTGCAAACTTCCCTTTCCTAGCACAGTCCCCAATAAAATCCCACAAAAAGAAACATCTAATTTAACTTGTAGGCAAATACTTCCATATTCTAGAGTACGAAATGTTACATAGCTCTAATAACCATGTTTCCCCTTTCAATGCTATTCAAAAATTAATTACGAACAATAGCTAAGGACCCAAGAGTTAGGCAGAATACAATGCATGGCTTATAAGGAAGTAATCAGGAAGTGTCAACTAAATGATTTGCCAGAGATCAAGACAGAACATGTGAACTCCGTATCACTTCTACATACGGCCTTCCTTCAAGATTATTTCCATGGTATCAACTAAACAAATCCATAATTACATTTATCTATGCTCCATTCAGAAATTGGAGGAAGGCAGGAGTAAAAGAAGTAACTTGTATCTATTCAAACTTGGAATTTTGCTTCAGTTGGGCTCAAACTGCCCAGAGTTTTTGCCTTGAGATCCTTGGAGTGCACATATCTATCTATATATTTACAGTTGAATAGACCTAGTCTTCTTAATTACCTAATAAAATCTCCTTCTCCCCTAACATGCAGCAGCAGCAATGGGAAAATCTCTTTGACAAATTCTGTTTTTGATGACACTGTAATACCTTAGTTCAGGGTCATAGCACTGAATTAAATTTCCTAAACCCTAGTAGGTAACCACAATCCCATGGTCCCCAAATTTCTTGGAGCCTCACTGCAAAGCCTGCTCTTCCCTTGCCATCACACTGCTAGTTATCTGAAAGGAAGAAAGAGGAAGTGAGGGACAATTTCCGACTCTGTGGTTCTCAGTCCTCCTAATGTCAGAGCACAAGCTGAACATTTCCAAGGCCTTAGGAATTAGACAATTCCAGTTGGAAGCTGAGTAGGTTAGCAAGGAATCCCTGAAAATAAACTGGGGATGACTATCTTGTCTGCCAGTTGGGCTTGTTCATGGATGAGCGGGTCTTGCTCAAGATCACCAAAGCCTTGGGCACCTCTTGTTTGGATGATGACAATCGGCTGACTAGATGGTAGGTACTCAGCAACATTTGTACTGAAAGTGCAGTCACATGATTGTGGGATGCTGCAAATGTTGCTGACAGTTTTACTGCAAACCCAGCATTTAATTCCTGTTTTCAGCAAAATTGGCCCAGAGCAAAGGAAAGGTTGGTTTTACAACCGACATTAAAAATAGTCATAAAATTGGGTTGGTGACCCTCTTTGCAACCATCACAACTTATGACTGTGGTGGGAAATTCCATTAGGGCTGTAAGTCAAGGATTACCAGTAGTCATATTTGACCAGCTGCTGCTATCACTGATGGATTGATAGATTTGCATTTTGCTCTTACTCCAAGAATTCAAGACAGCATACTAAGCACTCCCTTTGGTTTTTCTCCACAACAACCCTGCGAGGTAGCTTAGGCTTAGGGTAAGTAGCCCAAGTAAGCTTCTGTTATGGGAGTGGACTTGAAATTGTGTCTCCGCAGCTACTTGACTTTGACTGCACTCCAGTTAAGAAGATATGAACCTGATTAATACAGAGCTGAGATACAATATCCTTTTGTTTTTAATGTTTTAATGATATGCTGAACTAATCTAGAATTACACTTTAATCTGATTTGTTGCTCTAACAAATTTCAGAATGACTATCTAAGAAGGAAGCCAGGTGATTGGCAATGGCTGAGAGCAAAAGTAAGATAACAATCAGCAATAAGGACAAACTTTCAAGCCATATAATTTATGCTTCCTCAAGAATAATGAGGAACAGAAAGGCCCTAAAAGAACTGCACAAAAAGGACCTATTCCCCAATGCTGTCATCCTTGATTATCAGTGGACATATAAGAAAGTCACAAACTGTCTCAAGATTATTGTGCTTACAGACACACTAGCTGATTTATCTAGGGCGCTTCTGTTTGGTGGTAGATGTGGTGAGCAGAATCCTAGCAAAAGGCTGATACTGATTTTGGGCAGTTGAAGTGACTGTTGATAGATTCTGGTGAGGGTTCAAAACAGCTGCCAGGGGACAACTGGGGCTATGGTGGATCTGAAGGTCTGGGAAAGGGAGAAATGGAAGTGATATACTTAACACCCATCTCTATAACTTTAAGGAACAGAAACCTGATTGAAATATTGAATTATAGGATGCTATATTTTGTATTCAACACGATATTGCAATCTGTGATATGCGGAGGCAGCAATAAAATTGACTTATCAATATAAACCAGATTGGAATCCATAAAAGCTAAAAATATATGGTTGTCTTCAAAGTGGTAACTTCATGGATATGTCCACTTATACATTTTGGCAGCAGTATGGAAGTGGTTTATCAATGCCTTCTTCTATTTATTTTTTTTGCATCCAGTCTGTTTTACAGCTATAAGCATGTGGAGGTATCCCACCCAAAACTAAACAATCACAGCTGTTTTCACTTCTGTGCCAGACAAGTTTGTCAGGTACTGCCACCTATTGAGATCTTTAAGCTACGAAGTTGTTAAAAGACTTCTGACATTCACATGTGGGGCAGCAAATAAAGGGAGAGTGAACAAGGGGTATCCTTCAAATCCTTATATTTTGATTTCAAAACATATATAAGGTTCCACACTTTCTACATTTTTATTGCAATCACAGAGAAGATGAGAGACTTGTGTCTGCCTCTAAAATAGAAACATACACAGCCTACCTGAAATGATCACTGTATTAGGAAGACGAAGGAACTGTTAGAAGGATCACCCAGAAAGTGTGCCGTGTGATTTTGTATTCACACTCTTCCTAAGCGTACCTGTCTTTCTCAGGCTGGCAGGTCACCCTGCTATGGAAAAATACTTTGTCACAGCTGAAAAAAGTCTGCTTGAGCTCTGTAAATTACATCTCCCTGCTTGTCTGTTGCTGATTGATGGATTAACTTAGAGAACAATATCAGAATCTGGAGTATTGTCTGGGCAAGTAGTCAATAGTGATGGAAAACACTGAATTTTTTGCAATTTAAAAATACACAAGGTCTACAATTCTCCTCCTTCAAATTCCTACAAACAACTTTCTCCAACTAGATGCCCTCCAGATTGGTTGGAGATCAGTTCCCAGATATACCAGTCTGCTACACATAGAGGGCAAGGTATCGAGGAGGAGGAGTAAAATACTGCTCCCCAACAATTTATATTTCGCAAACTATTCAAGTTGAAGAAGGATTTAGTGCTATGCCAACAGCTGCAGGCTGCAAAACCACACAGATTTTCAAGAAGTCCCTAAGCACAAACATAAACCAAAAGTTGGAAATATTTATTCTTTTAAGGAAGGAATAATGCTAGAGGGGAAAAATGATTTATCATAAAATGGAAGTAAGGAACCATTTTAAGAGTCATTCAGAAAATTTTAATAAAATGTTATCTATCTCCAATGTTACCTGCTACTACACCAAGTTGAACCACTGGCTTTTCGGTAGACTCCCCAACACCTCTTCCCTTGAAGGCTGACAAGGTGCTTACCATTTGCTTTTGTTTCAGAGTAAGAAGGATTCTCCTCGAAAGTAAAAATTTGGGGAACACAAGCAGGGGCTCCAACACTCTGTCCCAAGTAAGAGCTGGAAGGATAGTAGGAATGCATCCTGTATTGGGAACCCAAGCTGTGCCGGCCTTCTGGGCTTTTCACCTGTTAAGAGAAACAGCAGAAAGTTTACATCATACAAGGTTGTGAGGAAAGAAAACCTGCATTGGACGGGGCCAGTTTTCCTCAACCTGTAAAGTATATTTTTTTGGCTTATTGCTATGCTTTCCTCCCGCTGAATTTATCCCTGGAACTCTCTGCCTGAAAATATTAACCCTGAAATGTTTGATTACTTCCATGTTGAAAACTTCAGTGTTATCGTTCCCATCCCTGGAAAGGCATTCTGAAAGCCTGAAGTGGCAGCCAGGACTTCACAGAAATAAAGGCTACCCCACCAACACTATTCATGTTTATCTTTGTGTAGTTTTTATTTTATTTTTATTGTAAGCTGCCCAGGGTTACCCTGAGGTAAAATGGGTGGCCAATAAAATTTTATAAATAAATAAAGTATCTTGTGGCTGCTCAAGTTTTTGCAGGTTTTGGATAGTGCTTCAAATGCCTCCAGCCCTTCCTTGATTAGTAATGAGGAACAGACCAAAGTGGTATGAGGAAAAAGCTATGGCTGGAGTCCTTTCAAGTCTCTTTCAAACAATCCAGTTTCCAACTTTCACATGCGAAGATCACAATAAAAATATATTTGTTGTCTCCGGTAAAAAGGAAGTAAGGATATTATGACAGCATATTGCCCTGATTCCTACCATCATACAGTGTTCAGATTCTCAAAATGATCAACATTTTATTGCAGGGCTGTCAAGCAAGCAAATTATTTATACTCGGGCAAAGTCATTTCAGTTCGCGAGGAAATATAAGCTGTTTACAAATTTGATGTAAGAAGCGTAAAAACGCCGAGCAAAGCTTTAATTTCTAAATGAGATATCCTGTTGCAAACCTCAATCTTCTTTTAGCCAATAAGACATTCTGGCTGCATGAAAGCAAAAGATTTGCATATCTCGGATGAATGTGTTACAGATCTTGTCCAAATCAGAAAGACTAAAAATTTCATGTTTCCAAACTGCAGAGTGCAACTACAGGATATGAACTGCAGCAAAGTAAAATAACACTCGTATATGAGTACACAAAGAAAAGGTGTACATGGGAGAATTGTGCATTTCAATGAGCATTCTTTATATGGTTGGTTTTCAGGCTTCACGTTCTGCTGAATTTTGTATTGAGTGTTTTTTCAAGCCTGCTGTTCATGATCTTTTATTTTGTTGTGGGAAAAAGCCTATTTCATTCTGTTTTTTTGTGCACCCTCTAAAAATAATAACTGTAAAAGGATAATATAATTTCAGAAGCGATAAATTGCACCACTACCCACCTGTGCTTAAAGAATTTCTACTTTGTTTACCTTATGTAGGCAATGACCTGTTTCCTTTTGATCCTTCTTGTGGTTTCTCCCATTTCTTACTCTTTTAAAAAAGCCAACTAATTTCCCAGGATCCAGTGAATTATTACAACTATTACTAATAGTATGTGCTCCTTGCCTAGAAAGACATGGTTTATAATCTTATTATCTGCACCAAATCTGTGAACCACAGTACGACCAACAGACAGAGGCGAGCCAAGGTTCTGCAAACGATGTGTTGAATTAACCACTAGAAAAATCTATAAAGCTTTTGTTTGTTTTATTAAAATATTTAGAATATATATAAAACACAGTAAATCTGAACCACAAGGATTCCTTTTTATATAGTTTTAGTTACTCTACTTTCTAATAACAATGAACTAGCCAAACATTAAAATGTTTGACCTTAGAATGATATTCATGAAACAGACCCAGATAAACACTTAATGCTGACCGTGAACTCTATTAGCCTGACAATGAACATTCATGCTTCAATGTGTCATGTATGTTTCAAAAATACATAATTAGCCCTAGGGATAAGAGAAGAAGGCAATAAGATTTAAGAGAGAGGCACCTTAACCTTCCAATCTAAGAAATAAACACTTTCAAGGCAACTATACCAAATAAATTATGACTTTTGTAACCTTCCTCTTATCTATTCTTGTTTCAAAATCATGGCAGAGATGAGATTCAGAAAAGTTGGCTTCTACATCCTAGATATTACTAAATCCATCACTGGACACATTACGATCGGATGTTACTTCTGCCAACTATTGTTTCAACAAAGCTTCTCAAAGAAAATCAATCCATGTACAAGAATCTTATGCCTCTTCCTGAACTAAACATATTGTTAATCGCTGATCATATTTTCTCATATTATCCTCTTTTATGGTCTGACTGCAGTAAACACCTAAGAAACATTCTCTAATAAGACACCATCCAGCTATGTTGGAATGGTAAATACTAGCAAGCAAATTTGCTAGAATTTGGAAAGTTTCAATATATCTTAAATGTTAAGAAAGTTGAAAGTTTCCTGCTAGGGCAGGGTGTCAAACTGGTGTCATCATGATGGTGTCATGTGACATATCAGGACTTTTTCCCCCTTCGCTAAACCGGGCATGAGTGTGACCAACACATGACACATCCAGCCCGCGGGTCAGAAGTTTACAAGCCTTGTTCTAAGGTAGTCTATCCCAAATCGACGCTCTTGAATTCTGCAGATTTCAACTTCCAGAATCCTAGACAATATGGCTGTTGGTGAGGGTCAAGAATTTGAAGACAGTATATCAGGAGATTGCCCAAACTGGAGAAACTGGTCTGGAATTCAGAATTATATGGAATCATCATACAATAAGGAATATCACAACCACTGAGCATCTTCATACTGTAATTGCTTTTAAATTTTAATTCTAAAGCCTTGAGTGACTTTTTCCACCATTAAAAGATACACAGTACTTGCCTCCCATGGCTTCTAAGTGGAAAAGGTAATTTTCATACAAAAGGACCATCTGTATCTGTCCCGCCTTGACAGACAAACTCAATTAACCTTTGCTATTCTCTTCCAATCTACTCTTTTAGACAAAAGCAGTGATCCACAAACAATACGTTACCATCAGAATCTCAACCACTGTGACACCAAGAGATATAGTCCTATCAGCAGTATCGGAAAATAAACAACTTAGATTAGTTTCTCTAAGAAATATGGATTATATTCATGTCACACTTGAGCTGACAGAAACATTAGGTTACTTTTAGCATAAATCTGTGTTGTACAGTGTACAATATGCTGTCTGAATGACAAACCAGAATGGATTCAAGTTGCTGACATAATTCAACTACATATTAATATTAAATCCAATGTTTAAAATTATAATTGGCTACTTTATAGATTAGTCATGACTAATTTAAAAACAACGCTTGCATTCAATTAGTAGAACATATCTGACAACGTTCTACAGTTCTATTTCATATGCGAATATTTCATCTACACAAGGTGTTTCAAGGCAGTTTTTGAACTAGTTCAAACGACATTCAGCAGAAATGATCCAGCTGACATGCCCTGCTTGATCATTCCCATGTAGTTTCTTCTCTCACTTGGGAGAGTTAAGAGAAATCAAGAAAGTTCCTTCGGTGGCTTTTTTACCATTATGCTGAATAAATCAATATGAATCTTGGCTTGCATTTTTCTCAATAAGCCAGAACCTTTCTTCTTCTTCTTAGCTTATGACTATCATTTATAGGGGAAAACAATCCTAGTTTGGAAATAATGCTAAAGCCAACCATAGATGGGACCATCTGGTCTGGTTTAGCAATGTCAAGAAAAACCAAATAGGAACAACTAACTAGTGTATACCAGCACATCTGCTCATCTGCGATGCTTTTACCCTCTCCTTGACGTTAAACTTCGACAGTGGTCTCGCACACCATTTTTATGAAATATTCTGTGTAAGCATTATGTAAAAGACAAAGCTAGCAGAATAATTTTAATTTGATTGGAGGGATTTAGTACAAATTGTTCAAGGATCTGAAGAACTGCTACTTCTCAGGTTTACACAGAGATGGGGGGCAAACTGTGGCCTTTAAGTTCCTTTGCTGAAATCCTTGGAACCCACACCCAAACCACGATTGCTGAAAGTGCAGCCACACACTGGTGTTGGTGCTACTTTCAAACAACACATTATTTGCTTTGGTGACTACATTAAAGATAGTTCTCAACTTACAACAATTTGTTTAATGACCATTCAAAGTTACAATAGCATTGGAAAAAAAAGCAACTTATGACCATTTTTTTACACTTATGACCACTTCAGCATCCCTATGGTCACGTAATCAAAATTCAGATGTTTGGCACCTGACTCATATTTGACAGTTGCACTGTCCCAGGATCATACAACCCCCTTTTGCAACCTTCTGACAAGCTAAGTCAGAAAGCTAGATTCACTTAACAACCATGATACTAACTTAACAACTTCTATGATTCGTTTAACAACTATGGCAAGAAAAGTTGTAAAGTTGTTGTTAAGTCAATTTTTGCAATTGTTAAGTTAGTAAATCAACTGTTAAGTGAATCTGGCTTCCCCACTGACTTTGATTGTCAGGTGGTCATCTGATCCTCAGGACACTGCAAACATCATAAATATGAGTCAGTTGCCAAGCGTCTGAATTCTGATCACGTGACCATGGGAATGCTGTGTAATGGCCGTTAAGTGTGAAAAACCGTCATCAGTCACTTTCTCCCATGAGCTGTTCAGAGCATCCAGAAGTGTGAGCACCTCAGTCTCTTCTGGAAAGGCTGGGTTTAAAACTCCGGGACGTTCCTCCTCCTCCAAGGGACACCTCCCCAGCGTCCCCCAGTTTTAGCTCAGACTTCATTGTAAGAGGTTGTGCAGTCCCTGACTGGAACGGTTTTTTTCTGATACAGGTTTGCTCTTGTGGTATTTGGCTTTTAAAATTCTTCCCCATTTAACTTGGCCTTTTTCAGGCTTGTCCCTCTATTAGGTTACCTCGCTTAGTTCAAAAACAGTTTCTTTGTAAATAGCGGAGCCTGCCACTCCGCAGGCAGCTTGAAGCTACCGCCTCAGGCAAACACCTTATCTAACTTTCTGATCATCTTCTCTGCGATCAGAGCGGAGCGCTCGCAGCCGCGGCTCACTTTTGGCTCACTTCACCTTGCCGTTTCATCTGACAGCAGCATTTAAATCGCAAGTTAGAGCCTCGGCAGCATTTAAATCGCAAGTTAGAGCCTCGGCAGTAGCGGCTCATTTGATGGCTCAGACATTAGCAACGGTGATTCTGCTTCCCGCCCTTTTCAACAGCTGGCTCAACTTCGCGCCTAATTATCACAGGCGCCATTCCTCACTGGTTTCCCTTTTGGGGGACCGAGGCAGTACCTTTCCACTTCGTTCTCTGTGGGTTTAACTCTCCCTTGTCTGGCTAACGTTGGATAAGAAAGCTAATCTTTAAACAAGTATTTCTTTGCAATTGCCTTTGAATCATTTCTTCGGACTAAAACTCCAAGTGCCATTTACATTGCGGGATGTTTGGTTTTGACAGGAAAGGATTCACCTCAGAGCCTGTATAGGTGGTTTCCTTGTTGGGGACCAGGGATCCAGAGTTTTTTCTCGCTTGGAGTACTTGGGGGTTCCCTTGTTGGGTACCCCTATATACCGTTTACCATATACAGTTATACATGTAGATATAAGCATATGTCTATGTATATGGGTATATATATATACATACATACATACATACATATATATATATACATACATATACATATACATATACACATACCCATACATACATACATACATACGTACGTGCTATTCAGCTTTGTTCGGGCATTATCCCACTTCATTGTAGTTGTGCTTTTAAAGTTGTAGCAACGTTTCGGCAGAATCTCATCTGCCATCATCAGGCTTCTGTATTGT
>JANHFN010003839.1:130746-147569 GCA_032468175.1 Toxicocalamus goodenoughensis
CTCCCCTGTAAGCCATGCAACCCATGTTGCTCTCTTCTCCATTCCTCCCTGCATGCCCTAGGATGAAGAGGGGGTGGGCCTGAATTCCCTCTCCCTTGTTCTATCTCTCCCTTGCTCTGCCCAGCCGGACTTTGCTCTGCCCAGCCGGACTTTGCCTTCCCCCAGTTTCTTCCACAGCCAGTGGAGCCACACTCCCACTCCCTGTCAGCTGTTTGGCTTCCTACTTGGAGTCAGATTCCAACAGGGGCATAACAGTGTTCCATGCCCCTCAGTGTATAGTTATGCTGGCCACATGATCATGTAAAGGTCTTCGGACACTGATGGTTCTCTTGGCTAAGAAACGGAGATGAGTACCATCCTCTAGACTCGCACATGACTGGACAAGAGAAACCTTTACCTTCAGGCAAGCTTAATTTCTACTGAGAGCTGCGTTGTCTTGAGAATTACTTAGCTGCATGCCAATGTGAATGGGACTTAGGCAAGTAGGGTAGATCCTAAAGGGAAGGAAGAGAGGTTTATCCTCTCTCTCTTTTTATCCTTCCCATACAACAGGCAAGGAAGAATGGCTTCTGTTTCTGTCGGTCTTTGGACTTTGCAGAAACATCCAGTTGGCTACCTAAGACCAGAATGTTGGATTAGAATGACTTTTAGTCTGACCCAGTAGATTTATTCATACCTATTTCCTGTATTCTTACTCATGTTTATACTACTATCTTGTAAGCGATTGACAAATCAAACAAATCAAATAAATAAAAAAAATCTTTTCTAATGGATAAAGGATTTTTTTTTAGGACTGTGTCCTCTCAAATACTCTTAAGTATATATTTTAGTGTTATCAATGTGGAACACATGCCCAGTTTAAACTGGGTTGTGGGGATGAAATTTATCCTAGTTGCTGTGAAATAATGGACTTAAAACTGCAATCTCCAAATCTACTGATCTCTTCTATTCAGACTTAAAGTAAATGAATCTTCCTAACAGCCAAATCATTGTATAGATGAATGAATGGCATAGATTAAAAAATACTTTCTAATTGGCAGCCAAATGTACTTTAAGTTGGAATTTCCCTTTCAAGCAATCCTCTCCTAGGTAATTATTTTAAGATGTACTCAGAATACTTGTAACCGAGTACAAATAACAAATTTTATTTACAGTGTGGGTAAGGAAAGGGAATACAAACTCAGGAGTATGAAATATATTCTCATACTCTATTCCAATGAAAAAGCAGATAAAAATATGACCATGTAATATCTGAAAACTAATAGGCAATAAAACTTGGGTCAGTCCTTTCCTTGAAGCTCTTCTGCAGACATTGTTAAGCTTTGATGTGATATTGTGAAAGTTCCTGGCTTGGTAAAAGCACCAAGGAAAAACAAGTTGAAGGGCATTATTAGAAAACAGCCACAATCCAAAGAAACCCAAGGGACATATTTTGCATGTGGGCTCAATTTCTGGTAACCTCAGTAAAAGCTGGGAAAGAATGAAATCCTCCAGAGCAGCTGCCCATGCATGGAGATTTTGTCCATGAAGCACATTTGATTGTTCAATGGCAGGTTTAAGGGACCCATTCCATAAAGTGAGGCCAGAGAGAAATAGTACTTAGGTGGTATTCAGCCAGTTCTGGAGAAATGTTGAGTAGTACAGAGAACCGGTAAATACCACTTCTGACTGGCCCTTCCCTCATCTATTCTCTGCCTCCCATGTCCCAGCTGATCAGCTGGGTCTTCTTTGGTTGCCCTGCACAGGAGAATGGATCTAGAAAGCAGGTTAGAGGGGTGGAGAGAGAATGGGGATCCCTTCCCCTGCCACTCCCACCAAACCATGCCACACCCACCAAGCCACAGAACTGGTAGCAAAAAAATTTGAATACCACTACTGACTTAGATTTATATACCACTTTATAGTGTTTACAGCCCTCTCTAAGCGGTTTACAGAGTCAGCCTATTGCCCCCAACAATCTGGGTCCTCATTTTACCGACTTCAGAAGGATGGAAGGCTGAGTCAACCTTGAGCTGGTGAGGATCGAACTCCTGACAATCAGCCTAATTCTGCCTGCAATACTGTGCTACCATGGCTCTTTACACCCCATTACAATCTCTCCATACTAGGATGTGATGTAACTGCCATAGGTAACTGTTAGAAGCATGGCACCTGTTCATTAGGTTCTTATTTTTCATCACATAAACAATGTCACTATAATATCACAAGGCTAAAATATTAATGTTCATTTTATGGTCTTTTTATTATTTTATTATACCACATTACAACAATAAGATTATAGTCAGAATTTTAACAATGATTTAAAGTCATCACAAACACAAAGCCATGAATTACTATAAAGCTTATATGTGAATATTGGTGCTTAATAGCTTTATTTTTTGACATATGACTGTACCAGAACTCTGTTTATTATGAGCAAAAAGAGAGGAAAAAAAGATATAAATGCACCATCTAAAAGTGTATTCTTCCTTGGAAACTAAATTCCACTTCAGTACTAGAACCTTCTTCGGTCTGACAAATGATGGACGAATGCATACAAATGACAGCAATGCATCATACAGATGATATATATGATCTTTTCCCATAAAAAGTAGAAGGTCCAAAACATTATTTCTACTCTAAGCCCTTTGTTTGTGGGGAAACATCCAGGGAGAATTTAGAACAAAATATAGAATAGACTAGACAAAACCTACCAGCAAACCCATCAACCTTAATAACTCAATGGTTGTGTAATCTATTTCTAGAAGAAATCAGGCCTATGCTTGGAAAGCCGATCCCCAAAAATCTATGCTAGCTTTTTCTGCCAAATTTTAATTTGCCTGCTAATCTGTTTTGATGTCCAAATATTTTCTCATTTGTGATCTATAGAAGAGTCAGCAAATCTTCTTTTGGGGTGGATTTTCTCTCTGGAAGTTCACTGCAATAGAGAAGAACCAATTCACCATTAATTTAGAAAGTTCCATTCTTTTAAAAAATGCCACACAAAGAGAAATGAGGAAATCTTTCTGACGGGCACTCTTTGAGTTGTTTGATTAGTTATTAGTGGCCAAGTGTAGTTCATTTCAACTGACCATCTACTGCAGGGCTCTCCAAACTTGGCAACTTTTAAGACTTGTGGACTTCAAATCCCAGAAATCTCCAGCCAGCTATCCACAAAGCTATGCTGGCTGGAGAATTCTGGGAGTTGAAGTCTACAAGTCTTAAAGTTGCCAAGTTTAAAGACCTCTGCTCTACTGAGTGTTGGTCTACTGTTTGATCTAATATGTTCTATGATCTAATATGGTTCATCTTCTTCAGATTCAGAGAGGCCAAAGGGAATTTTTATGTGTACTGAAACAATCCAGTTGATTCCATTACACTTTCCCCCTGAAAGTGGAAAACACACACACACACACATACAAATAAGTCAAGGTGAGAACATAACCAATATATCTCCCTCCTATTTTTTTTTCCACAACCACCCTGTGAGGATGGGTAGGGCTGAGAATGAGTAACTGGACCAAGATCACTCAGCTGGCTTTCATGATTAAGTCAGAACTAGAACTCCCAGTCTCCCTGTTTCTAGCTTCGTGGTTTAACAAGGTTAAGTTAGGGCATTCCAATGCCTGCTATGTGGGTGTTCTATGGCTTTTGATGGGCTGTAATAGACCTCTTCTAATTTACATGCTTTGAAGAATTTTATTTTTTTAATCTCAGTTCCTTGAGAGTGATGCAGGACAGCCACAGACTATAGCAGGGGTCCCCCAAACTTGGCAACTTTAAGACTTGTGGACTTTAACTCCCAGAATTCTGAGAGTTGAAGTCCACAAGTCTTAAAGTCGCCATGTTTGCAGATCTCTGGACTATAGCCACTGTCTACACAGGGATGGAGAGAAAATTGCATGAATGCACTAATGATCATTCAAAGACATAAGATATTCTTCTTCATCAATGTGATCCATTAGGTGTCTAGCTAGCTAACATCTTCAGGTGATGGAGCAACTGGCTAACCACAAAGACAATGCAATCCATCCAGGTGCAACTTCTGATCAAGCCCTTGTACCCAATTAATGCTTTACAAAGACACATGGTTCAAGAGGCAGCTTTACAAATGTCAGGTAATGGAACATGCTGAAGAGAGGCAGTGAATGAAGAGTGAGCCCCACAGCAGCAGTGGCAGAGGGAAGGCTTGATAACAATAAAAAGATTTTCTCAATCATCCAGTTTTATATGCTGCAAGGAGACCATAAGATGTTAAGACGAAAAAGATATAAGCATTTGTAGTAGGTAAACAAGAGGAGGAAACTCTCTTCCTGGTTCTCCCAAGCACCACAAACACACGTCAAATGTTTATGGACCACACAGTAAGTGGCAAAACCAGAAGGAGAGTTCAGCTTTTGGCTGAATGAACAAAGTCAACTGGGGAGTCATCACCATCATCATGACTGAATTCCATTTTGGTGGCTTGACTCCAGAAGTACTCTGGGCAGCACCAAAATTGAACAAATAAAATAAGCCTGAGGTATAGGAGAATAGTTACTGTGCTGAGGTCTGTCTGCTGCTCAGTATAGAAAAAAAATAGCATTTTATAGTGTTGCTCAACACAGAAAACTAGAGTTAGAACATACTGAATGGATGATTCATTGTAGAGCCTCTACTGAAGGACCTCCAGCGAAGATCACCACCCTCTTGCTAGATTTCACAACACTGTCAAAACCCCTGCCAAAACCTACTACTCACTAACTTGAAACCATTCAATTGAATCTTGCCCTCTGGGGCAATAGAGAGTAAGCGTTTCTCCCTTTCAGGCAAACTGTGTCTACAAGGTCAAACATAGTTAGTTGACTGGGGAACTCAAGGGAGGAGGATGCTGCACTAAAGGAGTCCCTGATGTCAGTGTATGTCTTCTTCTTTGGTATACAGGTACTCCTCGACTTATAACCATTCATTTAGCAACTGTTCCAAAGCTACAGCAGCACTGAGAAATGTGATGTACAAAAACTGGGATTTACATCAAAGCATCCCCCATGGTCACTGTGAACAAAATTAAGGCATTTGGCAACCAGCATGTATTTATGAGGGTTGAAGTATCCCAAGGTCATATGATTGCCATTTCTGACCTTCCCAGCTGGCTTCTGACAAGCAAATTCAATGGGGAAAGCCTGATTTAACAACTGCATGATTCATTAACAACTGAGGTGAGTTGCTTAACAACCATGGCAAAAAAGTTGTAAAATCAGGCGCAAGTCGCTTAACGATCATCTCGCTTAGCAATGAAAATTCTGGTCTCCTTTGTGCTCCTTAAGTTGAGGCGACCTTGTATCTAGGAACGTGATGAATACACTTAAGACAGAAACCCCACAGTTTAGATCCCCACGCTGAGCTTATTAGGCATCTAAGTGTGCTAAAAAGTTTAAAAGTCTGCTTACTGCATGTTGGGGTTTACGGCTAATGTTTTTACAGTCTGCCTACACAGTCTTAAAAGCACAATAAAAACTATTTTTCAGGCAAAGCCACTGGCCATCTTTCATTTTCTTTCTTTCATTTTTTTTATGTTGCGCTATCTGTTAACTGGAAGTAATTATTCACACATTCAAAACTTCTTTTCTGATCACAAAAGAAGTTTAGATCCAGACTCAGCAGTTTCCAGCCTACCCCCCACCCCTCCCCTTGGCTGAACGCATCCTCCCTTCCTCATTAACAGACCTGGCTTTAAGGCTGCGTTTGAGGTCGAACAAGAGCCTTGAATGAGAGTGGTGTGAAATCACTCCCTAAAGCCATAATCAGGAACCGGTAGAACAATGTGTTTCTCCCACCAGACCTCTCATGACAAGAGCAAAAAAAAAAATTTTTTTTTGCTGTCCCTTGTTGCTGGCCAGCTTTTCTCAGCCATCAAGGTTGTTTTTGGAAGAGAGTGAGAAAGAGCACAAACAGAAGCCAGAAGTTTTTTTAAATGGCTTGAAACAAACAAACAAACAAAAAAGATTCTCCTTGCAACTTGCATTGTTTCGGGGCTGAACTTGTACCTTGCCATAAAGTTAATGTGCAATGCCATATTCATTTCAGTTAGGGCCGTGAGGGGTTTTTTGTTTTTTTTTGCCACCCCCCAAAAAGAGCCATTATCCATAATTACCCATCTCCCAAGTATAATTATTTCTCCTCGGCTGCCTTCCAGCCCCTTCCAGGATTTGATGCAGTTACAGCTCACTGCCTTATGTGATCAAGGAGGGTTTCCTGACCTTTATTAAGAGTTCCCCTCTCCCCATGCAGAGACAGGGCAGCGCTTAGGTGTCCCCGCAGAGTATGTGCAAATAGAAATGTTCCTTATACCCACTGTCAAAACATTTAGCGGTGGCACAGCGCTTGCCAGATCAAAAGGGCTTCAATGTTTCCAGGCTTCCTTTGCCCGTAGGATCCTTAGGGGTCCTTTTATTAGAGCAGGGCTCCCCAAACGTGGCAACTTTAAGACTTATGGACTTCAACTCCCAGAATTCTGGGAGTTGAAGTCCACAAGTCTTAAACGTTGCCAAGTTTGAAGACCTCTCTTTAAAGAGAGACAGACTATAAGGGATGGTTGAAATGAGATATGGAGAGTCCTCAATTTGCAAGCATTCACTTAGTGCCGTGATGGCGAACCTATGGCATGCATGCCGGAAGTGGCATGCAGAGCCATCTCTGCCAGCACGTGAGTCGTCGCCCCAGCTCAGTTCCACTCACATGCATGCACGCCTCCCGCCAGCCAATTTTCGGGTATCTGCTGTGCAAGCACCGGACGTATGCACATGCACAGGGGGGTGAGGAGAGCCCGGGGGTGGGTCACGCATGCATTGCATTATACATGCACACACTTTCAACATGCAATGACAAAAAGGTTATCCCTCACTGACTTAATGGCTGTTCCAAGTTACAAAACACTAAGAAAGTGAGTCACAACTGGTCCTCGTGCTTACAACCATTGCAATGGTCATAAGATCAAACTTCGGGCCTTGGCAACTGTCATGGGTTTACTGTGGTTTCTGCTTCCCAGGGTCATGGGATCAACTGCTGCAACTTTCCTGGCCAGCTTCCAATCAGCAGTCAATATTAAAAGCCGGATTTGCTTAACAACCGCATGATTCACTTAACAACTGCGGTGAGTCACTTAACCACAAAAGGTCATAAAATCGGGCACAACATACTTAAACCATCACCTCACTTAGTGAGGGAAATTGTGATCACAATTGTGGTTGTAAATCAAAGACTCCTGTACGTAGCGTTTATAGAATATGGAAATATGTGTTCTGCACAGGATTCTGCCCAGCTTATAGATCTATCTTCCACAAACAAATCAGCCACATTAATTACAAATGAACAAAATGTAGGAAAGACTTATTGGGAGTCCTTGACATACAATTGTTCTTTTGGTGACTGTTCAAAGTTACAACAGCACTGAAAATAATGACTGATGACAGTTGTTCACACTTACAACTGTAGCATCCCCATGGCCATAGTGATCAAAATTCAGGAGTTTGGCAACTGACCCATATTTGTGACAGTTGCAGTGCCCCAGGGAGTCATGTGATCTCCTTTTGTGACCTTCTGACAAGCAAAGTCAATGGGTAAGCCAGATTTACTAACACTACTGTAACACTGTAGTGGTTCACTTAATACCTGGGGCAAGAAAGGTCGTAAAATTGGGCAAAATTCACTTAACAAATGTCTCCCTTAGCAAGACAAATTTTGGGCTCAATTCATGACATTGACTACCTCAATTCTCCTAGTGTTTCTGTTGGAAAATTATTGTCCTCAGACTTTAGTATTAAGATTAGGATTTCAAAAACATCACCATTTTTAAAATGATAAAATTGTATTTATTCATTTGATTTCTATAGCTGCCCATCTCAGCAAATGACTCTGTCACAATGTCACAAACAGCCAGAGTAGAGTACCTTATATAAAGGAAGGCAGCACTGAATGAGCCTACAACAATTTGAAAAGTGCTCTTGGCTAGAAACTTTAGAAAGATTACATAAAACATCTCTATAACAAATGAAATGGGTGAAAGTAAAACCAGTGGCACACTTCCACATTTATACACACACAATCTTGAATAAATATTTAAGATTCCTTTAGAGCAGTGGTTGCCAACTGGTGGGCCAGGGACCTCTGGTGGTCCGCAAAAAATTTTTGGTGGTCCACAGCAAAATGTCCCCCCTAAAGCACTCCCCCCAAAGCAATTAATCCAGGCTGCCCAGGAAGACATGGTCTGTCCAACCGCTGGTCCCCACCCTTTGGCCAAGCGCAAACCTTACCTTGAGTAGAGCCACGTGAGCTAGAACTGGAAGGTATGACCAACTGCAGGGAAGGAAAATCTGCCCCGGGGTGAAAGTCAGTTCCCATATTCCAGTCCATAGCAGGCCGGTGCACTCAGGTGGAAGAGCTCTGGAATATAGGACTGACTTTCCCACCAACTTCAGCAAGCCACCATCAGTCAAAATTTGTATTAGTGGTCTCTGGGATTTAAAATTATGAGTTTGGTGGTCCCTGAGGTCCAAAAGGTTGGCCACCCCTGTTTTAGAGGAAGAAGGCCTGATTATATAGGTGGAAAAAAATAGCTTTTTATTTCCTCTTTCCCAGTTTTGTTAAGATTCACACTGGCTGTGCTAGTTGGGGATTATAGCCATTGTAATCCCTCTCATGTAGAGCAGGTCAATTTGCAACTTCAGCTCTGGAAGCAATAAACCACTGTGGGTAACTATGGCCCCTTTGCAACTTGTAGACTTCAACTCCCTAGCCAGCATCTCAACATCCAGGTAAACAGATACACCTACCATGTTTCTCATATAATAAGGCCGGGTCTTATTTTTTTTTGAGCCCCGAAAAAATGGCTAGGCCGTCTTTTTGGGAATGACTTAATCCCCCCCCTTGCATCTTTGGGCGGGCGGGCAGCGATGGCTTGGATGTTGACCTCCGCGTTGGTGGGGCACTTCATATTGGGGTCAACGCAGGCAGCACCATATCCGGGTGTGCAACAAAAGTACTTCCTAACAGCAAACCCCCCACCATTCCCCCCATTTCGCATGTTTAATATAGGCCTTAATTTGGGGGGACGGGCTTAATTTCATTTCATGCCTATAAAACATGCTGGGACTTGCTATTGAGGGAGGCCATATTGTTCGAGAAACAGGGTAAATAGCTTCCCAATTTTAGAGTATTCCAATACTTTGTTATGTTGTTTTTAATATGAACTTCTTGTAAACAAATTATGTTCAATTTTAACTTTTCCAATTTATTAAAAATCCTTTTCCATTTTATTGCAGAGTTCATTTATGTTAATTGATATTAACTTTATTTCTTCCTCCATAGTTTTACTTATAAATGGGTTTTGCTGCTCTAGTCATTCTTGTCTCTCTCGCTTCTTTTAGCTTTGCTCCTTCTCTTATTGCTATTTCATCCTGATCTCTTGCATCATCCTTTTGTTGTATATCTTTATCTCCTGTGGATTCTTCTTGATATCTGACCTCCCTTTCCTCTCTAATTTTCTCCTCTTCTTGTGTTCCCAAGTACTGATCATAAAATTGTTCTGCCTTCTCTATTAAATCTAGCCTGTGTCTTTGTTCCTGCCAAGTCACCAATATTCCCTCTGGTATCAGCCATCTAAAATTAATGCCCTTTTTAATCAAATGCTTTATCACAAACTGATACTCCTTTCTTAATTCTCTAACTCTTCTCGTTATTTGTTTTAAAACTGTTATTTGTTTCCCTTTATATTTTAAAGGATTATCTCTTGCCCTCTGTAAAATCTGTTTTTGTTGCCTGTTTGGTATATCGCACATGGACCACTCTAGGAAATTTATTTCTCATTGCATATGTAGTGTGCACCCTAAATATTTCGTCTGTCTCAGCCTGGATATTTTCTTTAGGGACCTCCAAGGCCTCTGCCAACAATTCTGCCATTATCTCTGCTAGGTTTTCTTCCTTTTTTTCTTCCATATTCCAGAACTGTGATGGTGAACCTATAGCACACATGCCGGAAGTGGCACACAGAGCCATTTCTGCTGGCAGGCAAGCGGTCGCCCGCAACATCCACTACACATGCACATGTGCCTCCCACCAGCCAGCTGATTGTCGGGTATCTGCAGCACATGCACAAGGGTGGGGCGTGCACTCAGGGGGTTTCACGTGCATGCACAAAGGTGCGAAGCACAGGAGGGTCGCACGCATATGCACAGTGGTGTGCAACATGGGGTCACACATGCATGTGTAGGAGGGTGGGGGTGTCGTGCATGCATTGCATTATGGGTGCAGGCACACATGCACACATGCGAATGTTCAGCACATGATGATGGAAAGGTTAGCTGTTCTGGAATCTTCAATAATAATCTGCCCACTCCATCTCTAATGCTATTATTGTTCTTTCTTTATTTTGACCCCCCAGTGTAAGTCTGTTAACTATCTCTCCCACTCTTTTTTCTGTTGTTTCAGCTTTCTCTTCTACTTTCTGTAGTTCAGTTTTGGCCATTATTTGTTCTCTATTTGTTCTTCTATTTTCTCTATCTTCCCTTCTAATTTCCCTATTCTTTCCTTCATGTCCTCATGGAGGGTTTGTATTATGGTTTTTAATTCCACTTGCATCATAGTTGTTTTCTCCTGCTGAAGCATAGCATCCAAGGTCTCTGGCCACCTGGACTGGAAGTTGTAGATGATGATGATGCTGAAGATGGTGCAGATGTTGTTTTCTTCATTTTCAAATCTCTTAGTATTTATAATCCACCAAGGATAAAGAGTATAATCCTGTTATAATCCAACAATAGGATAAAAAATATAAATTGTAATTCAATTTCAATTGTTATCAGTCTTTAGGTCCCTTCTTTTTCTTCTTCAGGTTCTTCCAATCTTAATCCAATTTTGCCAAAGAAAAGAAATCACCAGAATAGCAAGTTATAATCCAAATTGGGCCACCAAGCCCAAAAGTTCAACCACCAGTTATTTTATATCGAAAGAGAGAGTTCACAGAGCAAAGGAAAAGTCAGAGAGAAAGGAAGCCATTTCCCTATTCAGCATCAGTTTCGCTTTGTTGGTATTGTTTTCAATTAAGTTCCAAAAGTACACTGAAAAAAGAAAGAAAGAAAAGTTTTCAGTGTTCTAATCTCTGCCTTAGTTCTCCATTCTTCAGTCAACACAAGTTCTTATCTTTTTGTTCTCAGGCTCTGAAGGTCATTGCTTTAAACAGTTTCCTCTTTCCCTCTTTTATCTTCCAATTTTCATTTTTGCCTGCAGGTGGCACTGTTCCTTGCTTCTTCCTTTTTCTTTCTTTTTTCTACTATATATCCCATTGCAAATTCTTGAATACAAAATATATATACCAAAAAAAGTTTCCGTATAATCATTTTTGTGATAATTAAAAGTCTGGTTTAAAAATTATATTTTGAGATGTCCAGTCCAGTTTCCTAAATGTTATCTTTCTATACGTCCAGTAAGGAACATGGTGGCTCAGTGACTAAGACGCTGAGCTTGTCAATCAAAACGGTTGGCTGTTCAGCGGTTTGAATCCCTAGCACCACGTAATGAAGTGAGCTTCCATTACCTGTCATAACTTCTGCCAACCTAGCAATTTGAATGCATGTAAAAACTGCAAGTAGAAAAATAGGGACCACTTTGGTGGGAAGATAACAGTGTTCCGTGCACCTTCGGCATTTAGTCATGCTGCCCAAATGACCACGGAGATGTCTTTGGACAGCACTGGCTCTTGGGCTTTGTAATAGAGATGAGCACTGCTCCCTAGAGCCAGAAATGATTAGCACGTATGTGTGAGGGGAGCCTTTACCTTTACCTTTATCTTATAAGTCCATTAGCCAGCTTCCTGTTTCCACAATAGCTCTTAAGAGTCTCCTCACCACTTCTCTTCCAGAGACGGAAAGAAATAAAAATTCCACCTCTCCCTTTGGGTCCCACTTTCTCTTTTACTTCCAGGGGGCTCTTTCTTTTATAGATGTTATAAAGTTGCGAGTCTCTCACCCAGCTCGATCATGCTGTCCTTTCTTTCCTTGATCTTGGTGGCTGTCCCAGCTTCAGAGCAGCACGCAATGGCTGCTTTCCCTGCTGCCAGGTTGGAGAGCCATTTCTGAATCAATCAGGGACATTGTAGTTTCCTGAGATCCACAGAGTGCACTCTCTTCATCACTCCTCTGAGGCGATTTGGATCCATTTGGCAGTTTGGATTTGGCAGTTTGGATTTCAGTGGCCTACCTGGAGCATCTGTGAGGCATGTCATATCGCCACAACATCAGCCCCAACTCTGTGGTTTTCTTGACAAGGCATCCGTGAGCATGTTTCCCCCCCCAGGATGTATTTTAGCTCAAAGTTAAACCATTTAAAGTATTGTGCCCAGCAGACTTGCTTAGGGAGAGCTTTCAGGGGGTCTTTAGTGCCTCAAGGTTCTTATGATTAGTCCAAACCTTGAAAGGCACCTTACGTCCCTCCAGAAAATGTTGCCATGAGAGGAGGGCCATCTGATAGCATAGGCTTCCCTCACCCATACTGCCTACCATCTTTCATTGGAGACATAAGCACAGGGCTGGAGTTGACCCTGGGGATTCTTTTGCAAGAGCACTGCTGCCATGGCCACATCGTTAGCATCATGAACTGCTATTTGGGGTCAGGGTGCTGAAGAATGGGTTCTTCTGCAAAGAGCTTTTTTAGTTTTTCGAACACTCTCTGGCAGTCCAGTGTCCAAGCCAGTGATTGACTCTGCCATGGCTTCAGAGTAGCCCCTCCCATTTTCAGCAGCTCTCTCAGGGATAGGGCTACTTCAGCAAAAGCTGGAATAAACTAACTGTAAAAGTTTGCAAACCCCAGGAAACTCTGGAGTTACTTGCAGTGCAAGGGGGTTGCCAGTGAAGCACTACTTTTACTTTTCCTGGATCCATCTCGTCTGATTTGACATTCAATAGCCCAGATAGTCCAGGGAAGTCTTGTGATACTCACATTTTGACAGCTTTGCATAGAATTTCTCAGCCGGGTCCAGAACCTGCTGTACTAGCTTAATGTTTTCTTCTAGCATCTAGCTGAATATGACAATGTCATTCAGGTAAATGAGGACCCTCTTGTACATCTCATTGATTAGCTGTATGAAGATGGCAGGGGCTCCCTGTAGTTTGAATGGCATAACTTTGAACTGGAAGCTGCCTAAAGGGCAGTTGAAAGTGGTTTTCCATTCATCCCCTTCCTTACGTTTTCACCGGTAGTAGGCTTCTCTCTTTGCCCTTTGCTAGGTGGCTTAGCATGTCTTTCTTTAGGGGGAGAGGGTTGGTGTTCTCTACGCACATGGCATTAATTCCACAGAAGTCTACATAGAGCTTCATCCCCCCCATCCCCTCCCATTCTTCTTTGAACAGCACTGGGGCCACCACTTTGGATTTGGTGGGCTGGATGAAGCCCCTTGCCAAATTGGTGTTGATGTATTTCCTCAATTTGTCCATATCCCTAGGGGTCATGGAATACATCTTGGGTTTTGGCAGCTTAGCTCCTGGCATGAATTCTATTGTACAGTCCTTGGGGTGGTGGTGGTGGGAGGATTCACGCTTGCTGAATGCATCTGCCAGGTCTATGTACTCTTTGAGCATCTGGGGGCAGCTGAGTAGGCCATCCGCAACTACTTCTACTCCCTCCCCCCGATCAGGTGTTTTTGGGGGCTGCAGTGGGGGCTGCAGTAGTTGAACTTCGGCCTGAGGGGCCAGTGGTAGTGGGCCGATGCCTATTTTTTTCAGTAGCCATCTTCCCATGTGATGGCTGGACCCCATTTGTCCAGCCAATCAAGACCTAGGATGAGCCACCATGAAATGTATGAGTTCCCAATGGCATCCCATCTCCAGTCAATGACTAAAGTGGCCAGGGTTCCACCTATTAACATCCCATTGACTTGCTTGAAGCATATAGGGCACCCCTGGAGTTTAGTGTCTATTCCTAGCTTCTGGATGCTGGGGGGGACAATTAGGCACCTGGTGCAGCTGGTATCTGTTATGCTTCTATGTCCCCATGGGCTCCTGTTCTGGGTACCACTATTCAGGACTTTATGGCAAAGGGACAGATGGCCTCACTTACCATCAGATCCACTTCACTGGCCTTGCTGCTTTCGCTGGTGGTGCCTGGACAGGGTTCCGAAGCTGGACTTATCCTCCCTTCAGAGATGGGAAAGGAATCTCAACAGCTTGCCACATGAGTTTTCCTTTGTCCAGCAGTTTCCATGGAGGTTTCTTCATTTTAGAACTAACCGGAGTCTGTGATTGAGGGACAGGGCCCGGTGATAGGCACTTTGATGCTCGGTGGCCTTACTGGTCACACCTGAAGCACTGGACCATAGTTGTGGGTTCTCTGACCTGCTTTACACTGGTCCAATGTCCCAAGGGCCCCTTAGGAGGTTTCCCCAATGTGGGTTTCCGGTGAGGGTGGATTTCAAGGTCCATAGCCACTGCCATCTGATACCACTCTTGTATGCAGTCGGGGACCCCTCAGAAGTGCAAGCTTGCCTGAGGTCCTGGTCTAGAGCCCTTTTAAATTGGTGAATGAAGAGGTGTTCCAGCCAGTCTCACAGTATGCCTACCACTCTTCAGAATTCCCAGACGAACACCTTCAGCTTTGGCTTCTTCTCTCTGGAATGTAATTGAGCTATCCAATATTTGGTGGAGAGGTACACCTTCTCACCAACCTGGAATGGGGTCTGGGGGCTCTGCTTCTTGTCAGCCTGGACCTTTTGGGTCTGCCACCTTCCTTAATGCTACTCTCACCTTCTCCCATACCCTTTGCATGTTGTCCACCCACTCAGTCAGGCTAACAGACGAGAGGGACTCCTGAGGGTACTCAGGAATGGGGACAAACTATCTCATTGGCCACTTTGAAGGGGGTGAACCCCATGCTGCTGTGCACTGTGATGTTATATGCTATTTCTGGGAATGGTAGGAGGTCAGCCCAATCAGTCTGTTGGTAGTTTATGTAGCATGTGATGTATTGCTTAATAATAGCATTGGCTCTCTCTGCTACTTCATTGGTAGCCAGATGGAATGCGGAACTCGGGCCTTGAGCGGACCTAATCATTCTAAGGAAATCCCTCCTGAATTTGGCTGTGAATTGCACTCCATGGTCTGAGATGATTCTCTGTGGGATGCCATGGAGGTGGTAGATGTGGGTGAGGAATATCTTCACCAGTTTATGTGCCACTGGGAGGCTTGGACAAGCCACAAAATGGGCTTGCTTTGTGAATAGGTTAATAATCGTCCATATAACGGTATTCCCATTACTTTTAGGGTGTTCTACAGTGAAATCCATGGCTATTTCTTCACACAGTCAAGTGGGATTAGCCACAGGTTGCAAGAAGCCTGGTGGTTTCCTGGTCATTTTTTCATCATTGCACAGATCATACAGCTCCAGACAAAGTCCTCTAGGTCTTTTTTCAATTTTGGCCACCAAAATTGTCAGTTGACCAGATGTAGAGTTTTCAGGAATCCAAAGTGACCAGCTGAGTTCGCATCATGGCACTGCTGCAGCACAGCCATCTGCTGGCTGTTAAGGACATATAATTTGCTCCCCTTCCATGCTAGGCCATCTCTCTGGGTTAACATTTGCTGATTCTCCTGAAACCATGGGTTGGTGGCCAGAGCCACCTTCATGGGTCATCTCATTACATCCCTCTTCTGGTTGTTGCATCACCTGCCTTCGGACTGTGGCTTGAGTAGTGGGTTGCGGAGGAGGTATAATGGTGTGACATTTCCCTGTCTACTATTGTACTGCAGCATCCTCGATAAGACATCCCCTAGAAAATTTCTCCTCCCAGGAATATACTTCAGATTGAAGTGGAAGCATTTAAAATACTGCAGCCACCTAACTTGTTTGAGGGACAACTTATGTAGAGTTTGGAGGACTTCAAGGTTCTTGTGATCCGTCTACACTTCAAAGAATTCATGACTCCCCTACAGCAGATGCCACCATGTCATCAGTGTCCACTGGACTGTGTAGGCTTCCCATTGGACCATGTAGGCTTCCTTTTCCCAAATTGCCCATCACCTTTTGGTGTTGGTGAAATTGTGTGACATATAGGCACACGGTTGCAGGTTATCCTGCTCATTGATTTGGAGAAGGACAGCTCCCATGACCATGTCGCTGACATCGGCTTGTACAACAAATGCTTGTTCCAGATCTGGATGTTTTAGGATAGGCTTCTTAGTAAACAGTGCCTGTAATGTTTCAAAGAGTCTTTGCCATTCCATTGTCCATTGTCAACTTGGTGAAAATATGTCCCTAAGCCAAATGGGCCATCATGTCTTTTATGAGAGGGAGGGGGTAGATATTTTCAATGCACAACTCTGTAATACCCCTGAAGTCCATATACAGCCTTAGAATTCCATCTTTCTTTTCCCTGAATAGGACCGGGGCCACGATCTAGGACCTGGCCAGGTTTTTCTCTATGTAGCGCCGTAGTTCATCCATTTCCCATGGTGTCACTGAGTATATTTTTGACTTTGGTAATTTGGCCCCTGGATGGATTTCTATGGTGCAGTCCGAGGGCCAGTGTGGGGGAAGGACGTTGCACTCCCTTTCGCTGAATACATTTGCAAGGTCTCTATACACAGGGGGGTTGGCTGGATTTCCCACATCCTTGGCCTGTGTTTTCACAGGCTCATGGTTCGAGGTGTCACTGGGACCCCATTTCAGGGGTTGCTCATGGTAAGGGAGTGGTTTTTTTTCCTATCTTTTTCTTCTTCTTCTTCAGCGTTTATCCCGCGCTCTGGCGATGTCCGCTAATGTCCTTGAGTACTGCTTCCACGCCTCTCTGTCTGCCACGTGTGTCGGGTCTGCTTTCGCGATCTCTA
>JANHFN010003839.1:157637-168724 GCA_032468175.1 Toxicocalamus goodenoughensis
CTAAGGCTCTAAAGCAGGGCTGTCAAACTCGTGGCCCATGGGCCAGATGCACCATGCGCTGGACACACACATATGATACTGATATTCAAAGCACATTACAGACCCTGGGAAAACTTCTTAATAATTTTAAAACATAGGCCATCCCTCTTCATCCTCACCAGGTGTGTTGTTGACTACATTTCCTGGACCTCCAATTGCCATTATATGGAGTAGGACAGGTTGATAAATGCCTAACATTCACCTTGACCAGCACTTCTAAGGACTTGGGCATGAGTGTTTCAATGAACCAACTGTTAATCAAGAATGGAATGGCATGGCTAAATTCAGCATCGATGCTGCACTTCTGTAACCAATACGGCCAAGAGACAGAGAAATAAATACTGTATGCTAGATTTTTAATTTGTCAGAGAAAAGTCAATGTAGGAAATAATTAACAGTTATTAACTTTAGCCTCTTTCAAGCTATTTAACGTTTTTAACAAAATGAAAACTGCACAGGTGAATCTGAATTCAGAAATAGTCAATTGGTATGTGGCTAGCAATCATAAAATACTGAATACTCTACTCACCTTGCAAAACTGCAGAGCTGCACAGCATTCCAGCTGAACACTTCAAATCGTGCAGCCTCCATGTGCAATGGATTGCAATATACCAGTTTGAATATTTAATAGGGTATTTATAAATTTAGGACAGATTTGCTTTTTTCCCCTTCTCTGTTCCAATTAGCCATTCATTGAGTTGGATTGAAGAAGCAAAGTGAAGATTACAATATATCATTTTAATACCCAATTATGTTGGTATGAAAATCTAGGAAGCTCTTCATGGATACAATATAGAATATATGGATTAACTGGAGATTAAAACAATTCCAGTAATCCCCAAGTCTATACCAATGTGACAAAACATGGAAAATGTTTCAGTCCTAATTTTTTTCCATGTTAACTTTTTCATTTGTGGAACTGGTATGGTTTCAAGTAATCCTTATAATTTACTTAATCATAACTATAAATTGCAATCATTTAAATAAATGATCGTCAATAATACTTCCAGTATCATTTATTTTGTAAATATCAAACATTTGTACACAGGTTTTGTAAATATCAAACATTTGTACACGCATATATGCTAATTTGCACCACCAATTTACCTACTATCTTCATTACAATAGTTTTTATCTGATACTTTTTGATGACTGAAACAATAAGCTACATGTAAGCAAATGAAAAGGAAAGAAATGTGGTATTTTGTTTTTAACACCAGTATCTTTCAGATAGATTAAAATGAAGCTTCCAGAATTCTTAGTCAAACCATCTAAATATTTGGAGTGGGCCAAATCTAAAAAATGGCTTTACATGTAAAAATGGCTTTTGCACATATCTGTAGAACTATATTCATATAATAGAAGACTGTTCCCTCCAAATGTGATTAAAGTATCCAAAAGAAAATATAGCAATACAATTACTTTTTTCTCTTCAAATCTAATAAAAGTGAAGTATTAAATTCTGGTCTTGCTAGATAGTTCAATCTCTTAAAGAGAGATTATGGAAGCACATTTTTAAAATCCTATGAGCATCAGATTTTGTGCTAGAATTCTATAAACATCTTAAAAATTATATTGTGATCACCTCCTAACAGTCTAAGTTTGACTAACAAAATAGTCATAATCCTTTGTTACTGCCTTCCTGTAGGCATACAGGCATTTTTTCATCTAATTCATTTTTACAAGAACCTTATGTGAAATATTATTATTTTCATTTTTTTTAAAAAGAAAACTTGCTTTGGTTGCGGCAAAGATAAGAATTAACCAGGAGTGAGTGAAAACAGGTATTACAAGACAGCTAGGTCCCCATTTTGTAGAACAGAACAAAGAAGGAGATAGCCCTTTTCTAGCCAGATTCCACCAATACATGGATGACAAGGCAAAGACTAGATAGAGTAGGCCTTAAATTTGAGGAAGACTTGGATTTTACTTATTCCATGGATTTTTGGAGATTATTTAAAAACTATATTAAGCCTTTTTTAAAGGAAGGCTTTTTGACCCAGTTGAAACTAGGGTTTTTTAATATGATAGAGGGGTTCCAAAAGAATTGGACTGGGAGGCACAGATAGCCTGATTTTGAACCAAAAGCAGGAATAAGCATCACTATATCCAAGAAACAATCATATGCACGAACCCCTTCACAAGCAGATGCCTCCTTAGCAAATTCTCATGCCATAATCTGCTCAATCAAGGTACAAAAGTGGTAGAAGAGAAGGCAGCAGGGGAAGGATGGGTCATCCATGTTTGTCTTGCTCTTAAAAAGACAAGACAATATAATTCTTCTTATTCCCCCTTTTAAATTAGATGTGTGAATTTGTTTTATTTTCCCTCAAGAGCAATCTGCTGCATTCTTCTAGCAAACCACTTTTTTCTTTCTTTCTGGCAACCAGGACACACATTGAATTCTTCAAGATAAAAGTGATCATTTGCAGAGGGATCGTACTGTATGTGTTTTATACTGCCCACACCATGTGACCAAGTCACATTTCAAACACACATACAAACACAGCAGTCAGTGTCACGTTTAAATTAAGATATGATTCTGAATGGCCCAAGCCCAAGAGAACGAGGATTATATTGTCTGTCATAATGAGAAAAAAATAAGTAAGAAACACAGGCACAGTGAAAATACAAATCTTTCTTTCGCTTTCCTCACACAAACACCTCATTTCTAAAGGTTTAGCTATCAAAACACCTTCATTATTTCATTTTCTCATGTAACTCATCCAGTTTCCTCTCCTTTATCATGGCTGAAGGTGATGAATTTAGGTTACTATCTTAAGACTAGATTATTTTCAGTAAGAAATGTAGAATTTCCAGGCTCAAAAATCTGTTTCATGCTTCCTTTATTCTTGATCTCCATTAGCATAACTAGTTTTAAAAAAACAAACACACTGAAACACAGAGACAGGACTGAGGAATAAAAATAATGGTAAAAGCCCTCTCCCTTTTTTCTCCCCTTCTGTCTTCTCACTTTTTCCCCCTCAGGAAGCATGGAGTGTCACCAGAGGCTTGAAAAATTGACTCTGGCCTCTCAATGTGCCATAATATTTCTGACCTGCCAATAAAATGGATACAGCAAAAGAAAAAGACTTTTCTGGTACCATGTATGATTTGTGTGGCTCCTTCACACCCTATTCCTCTCTCAGTAAACCATGTACAGTGTGATGAAGTTTGAAAGAAAAACTGCTATACCTCTAAGGAAGGGAGAGGGAGAGAAAACCGTCACGAGAAAGGAGTGAACCCACTGCTTTCTGGAGTTGTCAAATGAAAAATCTGGTGTCATGGACCTGTGGACAATAATGGCAGCTGCTCAAACTGTCTCGACTGTGGAGAAGAATGAAACACAGTCAATTATGAAACTGTCGTCAACTTCTGTGACTTGTTAAAGCTGTGCCTGAAAATTTATTTCTTTTGCTGGTATCCAATTCTACTCAAACTCAGAGGAACTTATAAATAAGAAATCATATATATCATTCTGCTGACTGTTCTTAACAGGACTTATTGGCCATGTAACTGAGAATGCAGGAATTGAAGTTCTGCATAATCCATAGATTCAGAGGGAATGCAATTTTTCAAAGTAACCAAACTAAACTACAGACTGCAGTTAAAATTGCTTTTTTTTAAAGCCTATTGAGATCTGAGGGTTTTTCAGTGGTCACTTTGCAGCATCCTTCCCTGTGGTTCACATGATTGAAGCTCTGGGTTTCAGCAAAAATGGAAGGCTTCGGAAGTCAATTCATTAAAGTGCCTCTGTCTCTTAAATGCAGCCACTTTCTTTAGGCTCGTACAATCTCAACTGCTCCCTGCCCCAATAATGCCACAATGAATACCAGAACTATGCCACAATTTATAAAGTCTAAAACATGGTTTTTTAAACAGAAACAAAAAACTTGATGGAGTTCTGAGACACTAACAGTGGAAAAAAAAGTACATGTAAATGCAGTCAATTTTTTATCACTTTAACTTTGTCTTTTTATTTTGCGCATATGTGTCTGTGGTCTGTGTGTGTATTTTCTAAAGACCTTCTTCTGAATCACTGTGAAACTGAACAGAGTCTGCAGAAATAACACTGAATTTATAGGAACAAAGTTTAATCGGATTAAGGCAGGCTCTTCAACTTTAACCAAAATGATACCTTTAAAAGAATGCACGTGTTAATGATGTAACATAAACCAGGATTATTGTACCAAAGGTGCTTTTTTAAAGAGGCAACTGGACTTTCTGGTTTTTCTTTGAAGACATTTTGCTTCTCATCTAAGAAGCTTCTTGGAAAAGCACTTTTGGAATAACCATGACCTGGATGACTGAGAATCCCCAGGGATTATTGTACGTGCTTTTATGCATGCATCTCTGGTTTACTGAAATCAAATTAGATCTGTTAAGAGTCCAAGAAACTCATGACAATACAATTTTTCCAGTTGTAAGACTTTGAAGGGGGGGGGGTCTCTTTAACCTGGACATTACCTGTGGATGATGTAGACACTACAGTTGCTGTGGTGGTCGACTGGGGTGGGCTGGTGCTTTCCAGCAGGCAGGAACTGTTAGCATTGTTCTCTTTCTTCACATACATTTCTGTGGTGCTAGGCAATGGGATGGGATGGCTGATCCCCAGCTCTTCCTCTTGGGCTTGTTGTCTTCTCAATGCAACCTGGAAAAGGGAAAATTACACTGTATTTTGCACTGTTCTCTGAAAAACAACAGCAGCAAAATTGGGTGGAACACTGCAGTTTTATTTATCTTAACACACTTGAAGGTTTACGGAGGCAAATAAAGACATAATTTTAAAGCTAAAAAAATAAAGAAAACAGAAAAAAAATTAAACAAACCCAAAAGGTAAGCATCTACCAATAACATTTCTAATGTGGCAGCTATCTAATTTTAGTTAACTATTCTTTTTAACCCTTTGCTTTAGTGAGTTTGGAAACCCTCTGAAATACAAACTGAGATCCTTGGGAAATGAAGGATCAATTTCAACTATAATTAAATGAACCCTTTTTACTGAAAACCAGATGGAGATTCTTTTTATTCTTGTTTTATAACAAAGGATTTAATTAACTGGAGTTAGTAGGATTAACAGCATCTATCTTTCATAAACAACATAATTTTTCACCTTTATCTCATATGCATGCCACATGAGTCTTTTAGGCATCTCAGGATGTAAGCCTTATTAAAGCAAAATAATACAAAGTACTTGATACAGAATTTATGCAGCAAATGTGAGGTTTTCAAAGCGCTATTCTGCTCTGGAAAAGAATTAAAATCACGTTTCAAGTTCAGCGCACTCATTTTACAGAAATCTCACTAAAACCAATCCAGGCAGATCTTTCCTGAGCATTATTTTATAAATTATCTTATGCTGTTGCAATGTAAGCAAAGTGAAACAAGACTATATATTCCGGGCCACTTAATTACACATATGTAAAATATATACAGTATGTCTGTCATTCAGAGTTACCATTAAGAAATGGCATTTTTTCCTAGCACAGATCCTTTAACAGTTACATAATATTGAGCAAGAGTGTGAAAAAATGTTTCAAATCTGAACTGTTCTGAACTCAAAATATGCCTGTCAAAATTACAAAACAGACTATTTCAATTATTTGGAAAGCATTCTTAGCAGAAACAAAATTGTTCAGAGAACAAAATGACTTTCAAAATGACTGGAAGGGCCTGTTTCACACTTGACATGTTCTAAACGCACCAACTTTTGAGAACTAACTACAAGGAAAAATA
Organism: Toxicocalamus goodenoughensis; assembly: GCA_032468175.1. NCBI lineage: Eukaryota > Metazoa > Chordata > Lepidosauria > Squamata > Elapidae > Toxicocalamus > Toxicocalamus goodenoughensis. The sequence continues at coordinate 163,413 of JANHFN010003839.1, forward strand.
TTGTATGGCTGATTTTCAGACTGGTACAAAATGAAAAAGTAGGTTAACTGATAACAAAGAAGCAGAATGCAGAAACAGAGGCAGATGTAACACCGTAGCTAAAGGAAGCAAAAACAGGCATACAAATATCATTAAACCAAAACACATTTTAACATTTAATGGACCAGGAAGGAAAGCATTAATAACCAGAAGGAAAACATTAATAATCAAGTCAACTGATATTAATTCAATGGAAATGTAGAACTTTTGCATCTTTTTAACAGATTGTTTGGATCTGCTGAAGAGATAAGTTTTTATCTAAGGAATCAATTTTTTTCAAGCCAAGACACTCCAGATATGATGTGCTATTTCTATAATCCCAACAGTGTTGTAGCTGGGGATGATGGGTGTTGAAGTTCAAAGGCATCAGAGTCTGCAAGGAAGATTTGATCCTCACACTATCATACACCTAAGCAGTTACAACTTTATTGCAACCAACTCAGTGGTGGGATTCAATTTTTTTTACTTCTGGTTTTGTGGGCGTGGCTTAGTGGGCATGGCAGGAGAAGGATACAGTAAAATCTCCAGTCAGAGATGGTATTTGCTGGTTCTCTGAACTACTAAAAATTTCCACTACTAGTTCTCCTGAACTGGTCAGAACCTGCTGAATACCACCTCGGAACCAACAGCTACAAAATTATAGGTAATGGTTTGGAAATTAAATATTTCTGAAAGAGAAATATTCAATATGGCAACTAAGGCAGTGCTAGTGCTGGGCTGCAAAAATTTATTTTTTTCTTTGAGGCCATCTAGTTGTCATTCAGATTTTTGCAAACCAGACCTGGTAACTTTACTACAATTCCAATTTTCACATCCAGTGCTGCAGTTTGCAACATATCTAGCATCAGGCCAGTAGATACAAGCTGCTTGCTTCCAGACTGATATCACACAATTCTAACCAGCATGTATTTACAAAGTTTGCATGATTCTGGGGTCATGTGATTGCCATTTGCAATCTTCCCAGGGAGCTTCCAACAAACACAGTTAATGGAGAAGCCAGATATACTTAAATGACTGTGTTATTTGGTTTATGACCATGGTGATTAACTACCATGGTAATGTTTGTAAAATTGGGCATGACTTACTTAACAGCCACATTGCTTAGTGATGGAAGTTCTGGTCCATACTGTAGTCATAAATTGAGGAATACTTCTATGCCTTGGATTGCGCAGGCTAAAATTCAATCCTTTCTTCAAATGGTAAATCTGATCATTCTTTGCCCATACAGCTTTGTAGCAATACAGAAGTGATTTGCTACTCTCTTATTAGTTCCCCCCCCCAAGTTTAGCCTATATAGCTTTCTGATTTCTGCTGAGTTCCCTTCCAAGTATTAACCATTTCAATTTAGCCTGGAAGCAAAATGATATACATACGCAACCATTCATTTAATAACTTCTCCCTATCTGTTATCTTCATGCATGTAAGACTAAAATTCGCCAAAGGGTTTGTATTCACAATGACTGATGAAAGCTATTGTCCATTACATTAAAGACAGCATCACTTTGGGAAGGACAGATTAGACACTAAGACTTTATTTTTTACACTAAACTCTCCTATTTAAGTATGAGACTAAATCTGAACTATAAATTGTCTGAATAACGAAAGATACGTCGTAATACTACTATTATTACTTGACTGTTTTAGCAGTTCAGTAATGCTTCTTAACATACAATATGTAAATGGACTAGGCTTATCCTCATTCTTTTTCAAGAGATGACTAGAACTTGGCGAGGTGCTGATATTCTACCTTTCCTCCATGCAGTTAGCATGAAAATCAAGCCTCAGAGGGCTGCTATAGAAGGATATAGGGACTTCTTGTCCTCTGGGTAGATTGCAGTATCTGTCTTCATAGAGGTAGTCTTTGATCTACAACTATTCATTTAGTGTCTGTTCAGTTACAACCACACTGAAAAAGTTACTTATGAGCAGTTTTTACACGTATGATGGTTGCAGCAACCCCATGATCAAAATTTGGGCACTTGACAGCTGGCATGCATTTCTGACAGTTGGGACTGCCTCGGTGTCATATATTCACCATTTGCAACCATCCCAGCCAACCTCTGACAAGCAAACTCAATGAGGAAAATCAGATTCACTTAACAACTGTGGCAAAAAAGATCATAAAAGCACTTAACTGTCTTGCTTACAAATGAATATTTTGCGCTCCATTGTGGTCGAGGACTACCTGAATTTAAATAACAATAAAAGTTGGCAAAAGCTAAACTATGAGATTAAAATTCAGACATATATTACAAAACCCTACTCACAGATGGTCTTTTTTTTCTTTTTACAAATGATTGCTAACAGAACCAGAATGTATTTAGCAAACATTTCTTTTTTTTAGTGATGTAATCTAAACTGTTGAAGAACTTTCTAAAGCCCTGTCCCATTTGTAGTTTACAGCAACATCAGCGTGTCTACTACCCAAATTTCATCCCTGATCATCTGATAGCCTCAAGCCCATGATTAAACAGCTGTATGCCATTATTTCCATGTTTCTGTTAGCCAAAACACAAGACTGGCATGTGATTCTTCTACACTGAGTTCTTTATTGTTTTCATACCTGTATAGACAAAATCTTGCCAGACTGAGGACTCTTTATCTGTATCTACAATATATTATGTAAACTACTAGAGACTCTTCACCCTCTTTCTCTCACATGTAACTAACATCCAGGCTGAGTTGCCTTTTACTCCTCTGGACTGCATCCCCTGGGGAGCCAGCCACCTTACTACATTCCATCATAGTATCAGAATGAAATGAGTTTTACCCACTGTTCCATCATAGTATGAAGGCATATTAAATCTGCAAATTCTGGCACCCATTCTTCATGGTGCTGAGGTCAGGTGAACAGTTGGAGTGTATTTGGGGGTTCACGGCTTGTGCCCCTGCATGGCCTCTCTTCTCTGGTCACCGGTCTGCCTCTTTGGGTGCCACTTCTTATCTGCCACTGTGAAGCTGACAGTGACTCTCTTACATTATTGAAAAAAATCTTATAATATAAAAACTACAAATGAAATCAATACCAACGTTTTAAAATGATTCTTAGAAGAGAACTGCAAATTATCATTACTGACTGCTAGCTCATTCAAGCTTACAGTAAAATCATTTCCTAATGGCAATGCATACTTTATTTATTTGTTACTTGCAAACATTCTTAAGGAGATCACCATTATTTTTTTTTACCTATTCAGTCCTTACAAATGAACAAAACTCCTTAAGAAATAGAGAAGCTTTGACATGACATCTTTAACTTCATTCTATACTCCCTGTCTTAACAACCCATTTAGAAGATCCCCTTCCTAACCTTGCTGAAATGACTCCTTAAGACCAGGGGTCTTCAAACTTGACAGCTTTAAGGCTTGTGGACTTCAACTCCCAGAATTCTTCCTCCAGTCATGTTAGCTCAATTCTGGGAGTTGAAGTACACAAGTCTTAAACTTGCCAAGTTTGAAGACTCTTGCCTTAGACCTTTGACTGCTTTTCTGTTGTATTTGTAGAGAAAGCTGGAATTTTATTTATTAGATTTTTTATCTCTTTATTATTGTGTAAATAATTCAACATTCCTAATACTTATTCCTCTTCTTATTTTCTTCAGAACAACAATCCTGCGAGGTGGATTGGGCTGAGAGAATATGACTGGCCCAAAGTCACAATTGCACAACAGTGTATAATGGCATCATATGCTTAGATAACCAGTTATTATTCCGAGTCTCATAATGTTGAGACACCAATCACAAAGGCAGAAACAAACGGTGCAACAAAAAACATGGGGTGCACTTTAGTCATAACAAATGCTATGGAAAAAGCTAAGGGTTCATGATACAATTAGCTAATATTAAGATAGCATTATTTTGTAGTGACATAAAGAAAGTTGAATAAGTGCTGAACAAGCCTTGTTGGAACAAGGTGAATTGTTGGAACAAGCCTTTCCATCAGTAGAAACAATGCTATATTAGTAGTAAAAAAATGCAGTTGTTTCTTTTGGAGTATTTGAAAGAAACAGTTTAGGTTTAAAAGAGATGACAACTCTGCAGAACAAAGTGTATTTCCAAAAAAACAAAGTTTGTTCATATTCACTTAAATCAATCAACTATTGTATGGGAGCAACTTTAATGATAAAAGCAAAGCATCACAAACCTGCATAGTTACTGAGATAGGTAGCACAGGAAATTTTGACCTAGATACTTGGGAGTCTTATAAATCCCATTACAGTCAATTGGACATAACTCTAGATAAGTGCAAAAGTATTATTTAACAGTTGCCCTTGTGCAACCATCTGTTGTAGGACAAGTAGTAATGTTGTCTTGAAAGTGTAAAATGCATGTTGTTTCTGTGCCAATTTCTTTTAAAAAGTGAACACCCAGATAAGCCAAAGAATTGGGCACTGATGGTCACGCAATGGAATGGCATTCTACTTTTGACTTGCCAAACTGGCATTCTTGAGATATTTTGGACTACAATTCCCAGCACATCCGGAGATTGCAGGCTAAATTGAAAAAAACCTGTTGTAAGATTATGACAGCATCCTTTTTTCAAAGTATTCAGAAATGGCCTTTTTTAAAAGTTTACAATTATTTATAACTTTTAAAAATGTTGATATTTGAAAACTTCAGTATAATTTTTCCATTCTGAATGAACATTCTGAATGAAAAAAAAATACATTAATTTACATTTTTCGAACAGCAAGAATTTTTTAATACAATGATTTTGCAACTGAAAATGCTGAATACGTTATTTTTCAAAAATATTTTTTTCACTCACTGAATTTTAAACCTTGTAAATGAAAACAAATACATGAACATGTTAATGCTTGGGCGTTACTGATACTCAAATTTGACATCATTACATTTTCATTGATTAAAAACTAAACTAATGAATCTTTCACTAAGGAGTCTTTCACCGACCAATCATTTCTTTTCTAAGCATTTATTTTCACTATAAATATCAGTCTCACACTTACAAATGTTTTCCAATGCAATGATGCAGTTTGCATTATCCATTGCAGGATTCCTTTCCAGGGCATCTGACTTCTGTTTTTCCCTTTAGTTATCGTACTGTCTATATAACAAGCATTATTACTTGCAAATCAATCCTAGAATATTAAGGAAGCCGCACACTATCTGAAACTAACGCCAAGAAAGGAGGGGGGGAATATGAAAACAGACAATAAGGTGGAATTCCATAGTGGATATTATTTGGACAATAAAAAGGTTATGCATACTTCTGCTGAAAGTCAGAACAGTGTCTTAGGCGGTGCAGGACACACTTTT
>JANHFN010003839.1:176971-188922 GCA_032468175.1 Toxicocalamus goodenoughensis
ACCAGGCGGTTTGCTGTTTGCTGCAAGGAGGCAAATTGTTGGGAGGCAGAGGCCGAAGGGTGGGGGGCGGGGGGCAGGATTTTGGCAACATTTGCTGTATAAGACCCACAGAGATTTCCACCCACTTTTTTGGGGGGAGTGTGCGTCTTATACACCAAAAAATACAGTCGTTCAGTGACTGTTCAGACAGCAGCTGCCTCTCCCTCACAGATTAAGCACTGCAGTACATTAACGGTAGGAAAACAAGCAGAACCCTTGAACAAACAAGAAGCAGCCCTTTCCTAAACATTAAGCATCCTCAAACATTAGGCCATCCGCTCAAACACCCCTGACATCCCACTCTCACACACCACTATCCTGTCACAGTGCTGCATAGCATTCTCTGTAGGCGCCCAATGTTGCGAATCTTTTCCCTAGAATTTTCATTTTTGAACGTTCTATTAAATGATGTCCCAGTTAATCAACCTGATTAATTTATCGTGGCTTCAAGGCTTGGCTAGGCTTGATTTGTAAATGGGATGAAGAGGGGCAGGCAAAAGCCACTCCTGTATTACTTGACACAGATCCTCCGATTCATTTTAGGGGCACTAAAAAAATTAATTGGACCAGTGACTTAGAACATTGAGGGCTGCTGCATGACTCATTAAACTGGCATTCAGAACATTTGTAATTCCCAATGCAAGACGGATAGAATCCTATAGGCACTCTAATATGTCTGTGCTCTTTTATCACAGGCCAGCTCCAGTTCCTAAGAGGCCTTCTGATTAGAATGTCACCATCAATTGAGAGAGAAGACAACCATAAGGGAGCTAGATTTGATAAACTGGCAGAGGGTGACAAAGGAAGCTTGGGACTCTTTAAAAGGGACCACACAATTAATTGCTACCTTTTTATTTATGATACTTAATTTCCTTTTGGATACAGCTAGTTTTCCCCTGTGGCAGAGAAGGTCAGAAATAAGTAGATTGTTTCAAGTGATTAAGCAAATGCTTTTCCCCCTCAATGCTATTTTTAATACTGCTCATCTAATGATGAAACGTCTTGGCTAAAGGGCTCCAGTCCATGTCTTAAACAATTAATTTCTGTTCTGAATGAAGAGCCTATTTCATTTATTCCCTCTTTACCCTGATAAACAATCCTGCCAAGCAATGCTTTGTTTAATCCTAGCTTGCCATCTAAGCCACAAAAGCTGGACTCACACTTAATACTGTGCTATACATTTTCAGTCTGACATCGGGTGGTGTCAGGGTGCCTAAGGACACACCTCTTGGTATTTGGTCTTTTCTGCATATTTGTGAATAAAAACAGATAAAGAACCCTACCTATACATGTCAGAGTCAAAGTAAGTCATACTGAAATGTGGAACAATATCTGTATCAGTGGTGGGATTCAAATTTTTTTACTATCGGTTCTGTGGGTGTGGCTTAGTGGGTGTGGCAGGGGAAGGACACTGTAAAATCTCCAATCAGAGGTATTTGCCGGTTTTCCGAATGATTCAAAATTTCCACTACTGGTTCTCCAGAACTGGTCAGAACTTGCTGAATACCACCTCTGATCTGTATCCAACCATTGTTCACACAATACATGCGTTAAATCGCTCTGGCTGCTTAATGCGAATACAGATTTCTCCTGACCTGCATTCCGTATGGCTGCTTAATTAGCTATGATCAGTGTGGTTAGGCACTGGGTTCAAGCATTGGGACTTCTCTTATGAAGCTTCTCCTATGAAGACATCCACTGAAGGGGACTATGTTGTTAGTGTTAGCTTTCCAGGATGACATTCCTATCATTTGTGTCATCCCACCAAGTTTCAATGAGGCCTATGACATAATTATATCCTACCATGTTAGGATTACAAGTTCTCCCTCTCTGCTTCCCATTCTCTCCCCACCAGTGTAGAAACGTCAGAGATTGTGAGTGGTAGCCTCAGCTTGGCTTTCCTAATTTCCCGCGAATCATGTATTTCATCCATTAATTTTGGCTCCAGTCTTCAATAATATGGATGATTCTGGGATTTTGCCATACTGCCTTGTATTTATTCAGTTTAGTTATTTAGTTACAGTTAGAACAGGGATGGGCACCTATGACCCTTTATGACCTGGGGATTTCAACTCACAGAATTCCTGAGCCAGGCTGTAAAGGAGCCATAGTTAACCACCCCAAGTTAGAATTATACTGGGAGTTGTTGCGGTTTTTTTATTTTAGCTTTTTGTATCTTATCTTCATTATATCTGTGTCTTTTGCCATATCTTTCACATTTAATAACGTTGAATTTTATTTTACTGTATGTGTTTGTACACACGTGTGTGTGTACCTTTTGTTATACATTCATAGTCAAAATCAAAGGAAAGCTTTCCTTCCTCTACTTTCCTTGAAAATAGAATGCTTGGTAATGCTGTTCCTAGTTCATTTTTTTGACAAAAGAAATTAAGACTGTTAATTTAATTGCTATTCACTGAGACTATTATTCTGTGTAAAAAGGTAGGCAATAAATCCTTATTGATTTTCAATAATCGTTCCTTCCCATTTACTTTTCTATCTGTAAAATGGGCACAGTAGCAAAAAACATGTAAACATTCAAAAAAGAAAGAAAGATTGATTTAATTGTAAATTGTATTAAATAAGCTCTAAGCAAGAAACTCATTCTGAGTATATAAAAAGAATCTTTAAAAAACCACCATGTTTAATTAAATAGTTAGCACTCTTCACTGTGAAACTTGCTATCATTTAACAATCTGTATTTTTATGACTGTGTGAAGGAAGGGTAACATGTTATCATCCTTAGCATGATGAGAGAGAGAGAGAGAGAGAGAGAGAGAGAGAGAGAGAGAGAGAGAGAGAGAGAGGTGAACAGTATTTTAACTAGCTGTATTTTTATCTTGTCTGTTCCTATTAGAAGATAAATCGTACATGCAGGGAAAAATTTAATCAGAAAACAAGTCCTTTCTGAATACATATTAGACAGTGCTCCCTGTTCTACCATGCTATTACCATACACTAAGATAGAAAGGATTATAATCAGATATTCAGTAAAATCTATGTCAGTAAACAGAATTTAAAACATTTTTTAAAAAATCATCTACCCTTTGCTGCCGAGCCTTGAGATCTAACAAGACAGAGAAGCAAACAAACAAACGTCATTGTCACATCTTTCTTGTGATATTTGGAACAGATGCTGATGCTCTAAGCATATTTATCCTGCTTTTCAGATTAGCAATCCAATTGGATTATACACCCTTAAATCGGTGTCAACTCTTAGCAGCCACGCAGATAGATTTGCTCCAGGAATAGTAGTCTCTCCTATTTGAGTCTCTAGCTGTCAGAGAGACCTATATAAGATGGAACACAGAAAATAACGCCTATGACATTTAAGAAGCTGGCTTTGGATTTCACCCAGTGTGATTCACAACGCTGAAAATTTGCAGAGAAGAACATTGGGCCAGGCAAATCCTGTTTTTTAAAAAAATTGGCAAATACAATAACTAACCCCATAAGATTCTCCCTATGTGAGTATTAGAAATCTCACACCCAGAATAAATTGAGAACCAGAAAGGCTCAGAGAGACATGTATGGATCTACAAACAATACTCTGTGTGTATTTTAGACTATGGCTTCCTAAAAGCCCAATCAGCATATATTGCCGATCTAGAAATATAGCTGTTAATTCACACATTCTCGGAGAGACATGGGCACCATTATCTTCTGGCATAGCAATTAACGGGTAAATATACCTATCTAATAAAATAATGGTGACATGGAGGAAACATTCACAGGGATACACTTTCTTTTAACATCTCCTTCCTGATGTTCACCAGCAGGGGTCTCCCTTCTCCTTGGGGAAATGGCTACTGTTTGACAGTACTTTTCCCTTTCGAAGATTAAGACTAAAGGGTGTTGACATTTTGCTAAGAGAAAGTCATTTACTATCCTGCCAGTAGTCCAGATTTAGCAATCCTTTGGGGAAATCTTTTAGCAATTATAGCTATTTCAATGGTTTCCAAAAGGTCCTAACTGTATTTTAGGTGCTCTAATGTAGTTTTTCGTAAACTGTATATTTTTTCAATTATGTGATTTATAAATACTAGGATTATTTTAATTATAATTTTGTTACATATTCAAGAAGTGAAAGATGCCATACAGCTATACAATTATTTCCTAAATTTATCTTGATAAACCCTTTGTGAATTAAGACTGTGATGACTGTGCCGTTCTCTGGACTCTAATCCTTATCACTGGGACCATCACGGCTGGTTTATGCCATAATCTTTCATTTTGATTTTCAAATCATGTTACTTTGTGATCGTCAAATTCTTTGTCTTCTGCTGTCTTCTGGTGTTGCCACATTCACTTTCTTCTTTTCAGCCATAATTAAATCTGGTGTGTTATATGAGCCAAGACTTTTATCAGTCTGTATTTGGAAATCTTGATTACTATCGATGTGCATTACATCCCCATAGAGATATTGATAGATTGCAGATAGACTTTGACTTACAACCACAATTGAGATCAACATTTCTGTTCTGGAGACATTTGTTAAAGTGAGTTTTACCCCAGTTTATAACCTTTCTTGCCTCAGTTGTTAAGTGAATCATTGTACATTATAAGCTAGTAACGTGGTTGTTAAGTGAACCTGGCTCTTCCCTCTTTGCTTTCAGAAGGTTGCAGAAGGTGATCGATCACCTGACCTTGGGACGCAAGGTCATAAATATGAAGCAATTGCCAAGCATCTGAATTTTGATCACGGGATTATGGGGATGCTGCAAAGGTCGTAACTTTGAAAAATGGGCATAAGTCACTTTTTTCCAGTGCTGTTTCAGCTTTGAACAGTCACTAAATGAAGTGGCCGGCAAAAATGGACGTAAAGCTTTAGTTCAAGTGAAATAAAGTGTTGAAGAAGGAAAAATGTTCATTGGCTGAATGCTGGGAAGGAAAAGCATTACATGGTCAGTTTCTACAAAAGCTGGAAGGGGAAAAAGGATAAAGATAAAAATCTGGCAATAGCTTACAAAAACCCTGAAGGCTTAATTTTAGCTACATAAGGGCAAGCTATTTAAATTAATGTGATGAAACCCAGAATTGAAAAATCATCAAATGATTCAAAGTACGGATTGTTTAAAGAAGCAGAAAAAATAGTAGATCATATACTCAGTTTGTGCAAGAAAATCTCACCATCTGATGGTAAACAACATAAAACAAATGTCAAAATGTTTCACTGTAAAAGTTATCATGTCCCAGTGATGAAAGATTGGTGGGAACAATAGAGTTGAAAAATTAGTAAAAAAAAAATGAGCAGGCTAAAATATTGTGGGATTTCTTACTTTTTGGTTCAAAGTATCCAGTTCAGGTTATGTATAATGCAGTGCATTATATCACAGGTACGACCCAGGTATTGATGGCTTTGATGGTGTTGTCACCATTCAATTTTGGCTTTAGCACTTTTCTCACATTGTGATTATATTATTTGCTAATCACAGTTTAACTTGTCTGTGTGCAATGTTATCCAGTTGTAAAATTCCCAGATAAGTGTAGGTTATTGGCTGTTTTGCATTTCCATTTTGTTATTATTTTACCCAATGTATTGCCACTGTACCACATTTCTTTAAGCCAAATTCCATTATTATACCTGTGTTAAAATTCTTAGTGTTTGTCAATGACTAGATTTCAATTTCTGACTTTCCATAGTTTTAAATCATCCATATAAAGCAAATATGAGACTTTATTAGAATTTTTTTTGCTGTTTGATAGCCAATATTTGTTTTCTTTAAAATCACTGAAAATGGGATCATAGCAATGACAAATAACAACGGTGATAAATGAGTCATCCTGGAAAATGATTGTGCTACAGTTGACAAGCCCATATTCTTCACTTTCAACCACCAATTCTGTTGGTTATTAAAAATTTATAAAAATATATTATTTTTTATAAATATTCTGTTTTTACCGACACCAGCTATTTCCAAACATTTAATGATTCAACTATGTGGTAATGAATCAAATGTCTTTTTATAATCAATCCAGATCATGTATAAACTGTTTTTTCAGTTTTTGCAATTCTCCAGAATCATGTTATCAATCTGAAGTTAATTTTTTTGTATATCTGCTTTGCCTTTTATTTCCTTTCTGTTCTACTGGGATGATTATGATAATGGTCCTCATTGTCTATTTTCAATGACAAACATAATGCTAATAATTGACCTTTCATGATTCCTCACCATGCAGTTATTAAATATTTGCCCAGGCTTAGAAGTTGATTACATCATCAGGAAAAAATGTCTACTTCTGCAGACTACCATACCATTTGATTTTTAATATAATACTTAAATTTCCAGACAAGACATCATGTCTAGAGGGAGGGTTAACTTCAATGAAGGTACGTTAGGTTTCAAAATGGAGAGAGCAGTTATATTTATGTGCCAAATTTCAAGTAATTTGTGCCAAATAATTGCCCAATATACCCATATTTTGATATTATTGTCTCTAGGTTATGTCCAAATTTTTCAGATGTGTTCTTCAGTTTCAGAAGAATTTCTTGGCAACTCTTGCAAGTTTATTTACTCTTCGTTGCAGCACAATGCTGCTGTATGCTTGGTAAGGGCTCTGGATTACACCCTTCAGCAACTGGGTCTTGAAAATTGCTGCTGTGCTTAAATAAGCAAACAGACAACCTATGATTAGCCATTTCCTTCCTGAGGAAACTCCAGGGTGCTACTGGCCACAAATCCATTCTAAATAAAGCATATACTGTATTTTGCTCATGTGGTTGGAAGAATCTTCACAGTCAAGTGGCAAACAGAAAAATGCTGCCATTTTAAATGCTGCTACATATCTCATCTTTGTACCATATATAGGCACCTGCACCCTTGTCCCAGAATGACCGGAAAGGTGTCTCCATAATAAACAATTACTTAAAAGGGGATACAGAGGTGAAAAAGTACAACTAATAATCATATAATAAGTTACCATAATATGCATATAGTCAGATAGGAAACCAGGCATGTATTTTGCTCATATGCAGTTGGAAGAATCTTAGGACTTCAATCTTCTTTAGATCCCTTACTAGAAATTATCAAGACAGACAGAAAACAAATTTATTTTGTGTTTTACTACATAGGTAACTTGCATTATTAATCCCCCCATTGCTTTTAATGGAAAGAGAAACCAGCTAATTGTTTCTTCTTTAGCAACTACTGTACAATGGTTTAGCTTTTTTAAAAAAGCTTTTTTTAATTTTATGAGGCTTGGTTTCCCGACAGCTTTGGAAGAATTTGTTCATGAAAAACATTTGCATAATCCAGTGTTTCTCAACCAACTTTAAGATGTGTGGACTTCCAGAATTCCCCAGACAGCATTGGCAATACTGGGAGTTGAATTCCACACATTTAAAAGATGCTGAGGTTGAAATATTGGTATAAGCTATGTACAAATCTCAAAATAGTTTAATTCTACCAATTAAAACATGACTTAAAACATTAATAAAATGACATTTTAAAACACATACAATGAAGACCTTCTAACTGAGGACAGAGTTAGACCAAACTAATTGTATCTGTCCTTCCAAATACTATATGTGTCCTAATTGTTTTTGGAAGGACAGATGTGAAATAGAAATCTTTCAGTATATCTTATTTTTTTGGTGTGTTGTTCTGATTCCAGAGTTTTCGATGTGTTTACACTGCAGTCATCAAACAAAACTTTTGTTTCATGGCAGTGAGAAACTAGCTGTAGGAAGCAATTGGGTTTTAAAATTGCGATTATTTTTCTTCCTATGAATTCTGAGGAGATGTCATGTTACAATGAAAAACAGTACTTGTATTTGACTGGTATTGCGTTTCCATCTTTGTATAAACATACAGGAAACAATGGCATCTCTGCCACAAAATCACTTTGATGTCATCTTAGGTAGAAAAAGTTATGGTGTTGAGGATTATTAAAATAAGGAAGAAATAGAATTATTTTATATTGTTTAATTTCCCATCTGAGTGATTACTGGTTACTGTAGTAAGTTTGCCCTTTAATTTGTTGGTAGTGATAGCATGGGATGGGACAACTCGCTGTGGGATAATTCAACAAATATAAAAGTTAAATTAATTTCAACAGAATCATGACCAATAATAATGAAATAATGAAAGGCAATCCAGAAATACAAGTGTTAACAATAATTTAGGCAAAAATGTGGTCTCCAATAATAAAAGTATCTGCATGAAATTTTTAATGCAGCATTGAGTTGTACCATGGTGGAAAGTTGTCCTAGACCCGTGATGGTGAATGCTAAGTCAACTCACAATAAAAGCTATTAGCTATGATTTAATTGTAAGGCGACGCAGTGGCTCAGTGGCTAAGACGCTGAGCTTTTTAATCAAAAAGATCAGCAGTTCAAATCCCTAGTGCCATGTAACGGAGTGAGCTCCTGTTACTTGTCCCAGCTTCTGCCAATCTAGCAGTTCGAAAGCATGTAAAAAAATGCAAGTAGAAAAATAGGGACCACTTTGGTAAGTGTTCTATAGCGCCTTCAGCGTTTAATCATGCCGACCACATGACCACGGAGACTTCTTCAGACAGCACCGGTTCTTCAGCTTTGTAACGGAGATGAATATTGCCCCCTAGAGCTGGAAACGACTAGCCCATATGTGTGAGGGGAACCTTTACCTATGATTTAATTGTAGATGAACGAAATAGGCTAATATGCATAACTGAAAGTTCGGTGGGAAAAAGTAGATTTTCAGCTGTGTCTTCCTGGGCACCTTGTCAAGAGACCATCTAGACATGAGATTAGGGAAGGGATATCACTGTAGACTATAGTCTGTAAAATGTCTGGATATTTCTCTTCTGTTGTATTCAGTAATTGGAATAATATTCTGGAATAATTTACGGGTGCTCCTCAGTAAATTGGCTATTGTTGATTTCAACTAATATTTTGCAATTGATTCAATACATCTATGTCACATATTTCTCCTGAACCAATGTTCTAGTGCTTCCCCTTTAGTTTTACTTTTGTCTGTTTTACATGGTTCTATGAAAATTAAATGTTAAAATGTCAATTCATTTGGATTTTGGAAAATATTAATGAAATACTTTTATTTTTATCTGTTAAAATATAGGACTCGGATGCATTCAAATTCCTTTTAAACTGTAGTTTCTAGCTCTCAAATTTAATGTATATTATTGATACAGTGTAAACCAAACAGAAGTTTTAAAAAAGTTTTCCCGGTTTTCAAGTTCCATAAAATAAAATTAAAAAACCAACAATAAAAAACCCATATAAATGCATATAATAAGCTAAAGAATTTTTTATTTTGAAAATATGGCAAGAATCTAAGGCACTTCAAACATTAAAATGCATATGATGCAGAGAACAAGGCAAGAAAATAAGCATTCTAGGCACCCAGAACTACATTTGCATTCACTAGAGAATAGCATCTTCCAACATCTTAGAGATCATGGAGTTAATAAAAATATAATATTAATAATTATGTGTAAAGTATTATTTTGGTTGTGTTGGAATTCAAAGTGTCAAAAATACTGACTGACTGTTATAGAAAAGCTACACAAATCGGTAGCAACAATTTATTTAGCCAATTCAGGCCATAGCGATCTGTCTTCTATTGTTTAAGCCATGAAGCCACCAGCTGACATTCCAAAGGGCAAATGTAAGCAATGATCCCTTTTTAAATAAAAAAGCATTCAAACAACAATCAGAATCATTTTGGAATGACATGTATAATAAAAGAGTTCTTGCCAACATCCCAACAGTAGCAAATATAAATATAGAGAGAGAACATACCTTTACAAAGTAATACAGTAGAGTCATAACCAAATAGCTAGCTTAAATAACTGTATTTAGGTAACAGCAAGATATATTCGGCAGCAAAGATAGGCTATTTTCTGGAAGCTGAAAATAGGAGCAAAAAGGGCTTTAGGGTGTAATGTGACTTATGGTGCAGCAGAAAACCTTTCCTTTATGACAGCTGTTCCCATGCAGCAAGTCATCCATTCAGCAAACTGTAATCACATCAGATTCTTTCACCTTATTGGAAACCTAAAAAATTTCTGCTGTATGGATGAGTTTGCTCAATCCGAGTAGTGAGGTTGAATCTGAAGTATCAACTGACACCATTTACACCATGTGTAAACTCTGCCTTATCCACAAGAATGCTTCTTAACCTCTTTCTTATAGATGTTACTCTAGCTCTAAATATTTGCTTTCAATTTGCTGGTGAGTACAGGCACATGACGATTACATTCAATATCTGTCACTGTAAAACAGTAATCACTAGCAGCTTAGGGGATGTGGCAGTTTTTAATACATCTCTGTGCATTAGCAATCAAATGAGCTTCTGTGAGTAGGACCGGGGGAAGGCTTTCTTCCAAGCCTTGGAGTTCCCTGAAAAGAAAAGGGGAAAAAGGGTATTAGTAAGGTTAGAACACAAAGTCACAGAATCATTCAGTATGTTGAATTACTGTGCTGAATCACTGCTACTCTGCTAAGTATACACTTGAAGCAAAAAGTGATATACAACACATGCTTTCAAGAGGGAGTTGGTTTTGCAAAGATACAATTCCAGAAATAGAAGATGACGGGGGGGAAAATTGCAATAGAAAGGGACAAGAACAGATCTCTGATCCTTTTTGTAATCTGGATTGAAGAGCACATGACGCCCACCCTAGAGATAAGATTTATAACTCATTATTGCTTCTCTTAGTTTCCTACCAATCAACTGTATCTCCTCTGATCTGTTCCAACTAATAGAACAGATACATTGAAATAGCTCAAGCATAAATAACTATGACAGCAAAAAGACACCTATCAAGAACATCACCTAGCAGCTTCTAGCCTGCGGGTGGAAGACTGGACCTCCTAAGAGTCAGAAATCCTCTTAACACACAGCCATATATACTAGTGGTTGTATCAACTGTAGAGTACATGGAATACAACTTATGCCACTCACCGGGGACTGAGTTTTGGAAAAGTTTACGTGAGCGTAGAGGAGAACAGCAATATCTTTGTGCCCTGCATCAAGGGCTATTGAAAGTGCTGTGCTGCCATCCTTAAGAAAAAGAAAATAAATAAGATTAAAAACATGTCTGTCTTTTTAGATCATTGCTTCCTCATAGTTCAAGAATGTCCCCTCAGGAAATTTCATGGTACCTGGGATGATTTCACTGCAGCCATACCAGAAGCAGTTAGATGGTTAGCTTCTTTAGATACTGAATTATAAATCTACCCCACTGAAAGTCTATGGTTCTTTCTTATGGTGAGTTTATTGTGGTTTCATTTTAATTTAATATATTATCTCCCATATTGTATTGCATTGCATGTGCATGTACGCATATGCTTTATTTAAACTACATTTGTACATCAGTGATTGCACTTAATAAATAAATCACTTCCCCAACCTGGCACTAAATCTACACATCCCAGAGTTCCCTGTTGTTATGACTAAGAGTTACAATGCTAGCATATTTAGAAGAAAATGTGTATATTATTTTTTTTGAAATCCATACCAACCTTGATATATTAAAAGCAATTCTGATTAATTTCCTATAATATAAATCAGCCACAATAATAGTCCTTAAAAAAACCCACTTAATTTTAACTAAGGGGTAAATGCTGTGATTTGTTTTATGAAGCAACTCAACAGTCACCATGGGTTTCAAATTTCTCCCAACCAGATTGCTGGATTACCGGTATTACTGTAAAAGCTTTGCAAATAATTCTGTTTCCCAGAGAAAAGAACACTAATTTAGGACAGTAAGAGCAAGGAAAAAATAGAAAACAAAATCTTAAATTAAAAAAATAGAAACACTGATTGTGATAAATCCCATTAAATGAAACCTATGTTTAACTTCCAGTGTACCTTTTCTTTTATGCATATTGAGACAAATTCCTTGTGTGTCCAATCACACTTGGCCAATAAAGAATTCTATTCTATTCTATTCTATTCTATTCTATT